>JAHLJT010002406.1:130536431-130667686 GCA_031308135.1 Acheta domesticus
CATATTTTTGATAATGCACTTACCACCTTTTTTTCTTGTTGTAGATTTTCATGAACATTATTAGTCTTAATTTTGACCCATTTATTCTTGAAAATTTTTGCTTTATTCCATGTAGATGTTAGATTGGAATTATATTTATTGATTGTGCAAAATTCCTAAAACTTTCAATTTTTTTCCGTTTAATAGTCTTTTTGCACACGCTACATTCCTTTTATATTCAATTAGATCTTTCATTTCTTTGGTAAATTCCCATTTCCTGTAAGCTGCCTTTCTTAACCTTTTCATTTATCACACTCTTCATCCCACCAGGGCACCGGATTTTGATAATTTGTATTAGTTCTTTTTTAACCAGAGGAGTGTTGACTTGAACTGCCTTTGTCACAATATCAACAAAGATATTGTATTTACCAGTACCAGTGGAATTAACATATTCTGGCATTCCAAATTGATATAATTTTCATGAAGATGTTTTTCACTTTCTCCCAATCTGTTTTCTTTGTATGTATTTTAAATGTTTTCTTGTGATAGTACTTTTTTTCCACCCATACATTTATATATACTGGGAAGTGGTCTGATCCCCAGGTTTCATTTTCTACTTTCACTTGAATTTGGTGTGCAATATCAGTTGTAGAAAAAACTAAATCAATGTTAGATTTAGCACCTGTAGTAAAGTCCACATAAGTATGGGAATTTGAATTATGTAGAAACAGGTTATGTGTGTTAGCACTATTATTTAACATGTTTCCATCTGCTTTATTAAGGCGACAGTTCCACAATTGATTGTGCGCATTAAAGTCCCCTATGATAATACTTTTTACTATTTGGATAAGCATTTCCCATTATTGAGTCCCAATTTTCCTGACTTAAATTAAATTTTGGAGGCTTGTAACAAGCAATGATATTCAGGTTCTCTTTGACGTTAGTGATTTTAATTCCACATAGTTCACACATACTGTAAGGATATTTTAAATCTTTAATCTCTAGAAATGCTATATTTTTCTTCACAATGAAAATGATTCCTCCACCTCTTTGCTGAACCCTATCTTTTCTGACTATTACAAAACCTGGAAAATCAATATTGCTTACACTACTATTTTCTGAAAGCCAAGTCTCAACACAAATAACAATGTCCATATTTTCTAAGATCTTCTGCAGTTCCTCTGTTCTTCTGAGAATACTTCTTGTATTCCAAAATAATATTTTTAAATCACAGCTTGTGCGTTTATGTTGACTTGGTCTTCCTGCCATAGCTAGTTTTTGTTTTCAATCTCTTCAGCTGATATATCAGACTCATGTTCAATGTTTAACAATTTTTTTATTATTGTAGTTAATCTTCTTTTAACATTTCTTTTATTTATATATCTATGTATCTCTTGTAACATGACAACTAGACCAGGCAAGTTGTCTGTGTATTGTTTGGCAAACATTGGAATGTCACTATATGCATGATCATAGGATTTGACAATAAAATCAATAGCACTTTCCATTGGGATGGGGAAAATTGAAATTAATGAATCTGCAATTTGATTTTGTATCTCACTGATGTGTTGTTCCAGATCTTCAGGTACTGAAGAAGTTTTCACTTTCTTATTAACATTCTGAGAACGTACTGGGATTTCTTTACTATCTGAGATGCTGGAATTATTTGATGAACGCAATCTTTTTCCTTTGTCCACCTCCTGTGTTTTGGGTGCATCTATTCCTGGTTGTAACTTGTTTTCCACATTTTCCATATTTGTTGAGGAAGAACTAGATGAGTTGTAAATTGTACCACTATGTTTAATGTTTTCTTGATACCTAGTAGGAGCATCCTTTTCTTCCTCCATATTTTCCTTTTGTTTACTTTCCTTGCTTTTACTGGCAGCAGTCAAATTGTTCTCCTGCTCCATAACCTGTACATCATTGCTTTCATCAATATTCTTGTCTTGACTGTCAATTTCATTAGGTTCCATATGTACATAATCAGTTCTTGACTGGTCATTGCTAGAGCTTGTGCAATATTTGGCTGTATGACCCTCTTGCTGACACAAGAAACAACTTATTTTATCTTTGGAGATATATACATAATACTTTGTAGAATCATAGATTACAGGCATATATTCAGGAAGCTTGTCTATTTCATTTGGTTGTAGATATATTTGTCTTCTGAAGCTTAAAATATGTTGGTACCCAGGACTGTTTATACCTGCTTTAATGTAGGTAATAGATGCACTGGTGTTTATATCAAATTCTTTGAGTTTTTCAATAAGTATGTAATTTGGTATAACTGGGCAAACATTAGAAAATATTACTCTTTTGGTCTTGGTGACCAGCGGTCTTATTTCCAGATCATTATTTTTAATTCTTATTTTGTTGCGACCTTCTGTAGTTACTTTATCTGCTATACTTGGATTGGCGAGGTATAAACATATCCTACCTTGAGAAATACGAGATACATACCGTATATTTTCAGGTCCAACTATTTGTCCTATTGCTACAGTATATTCTTGAATGTTTATTCCTTCCACAGAATCAATAATTATAGCACTTTCTTTTTGGGGAACATGCTGTCCTGTAGTACATTGGCATACGATTTCTGTTGATGTTCTGATGTCACTGTAGTTTTAATTTCCTTTGGTGTATCCATTATCACTTATGATTCGTGGAAGGCAGTAAAACACTGCCCCCGCTACGTGTAAACTTTACTGTACAGTTTTTGTTTGAGTCACTATCACTTCAAAAAAGAAAACAAAACAAAACAGGATTACTCACTTAACCTAAACTTGTCGGAACTCGCAACACTGCACCGATCCGTACCTGACGGTGGTTCGCAACCGACCGACTAGGTTACTTTGAAACTTTAAATCCAGTTTCCTGAAATTTTATACTTTTTGTGGAAAAGAGAGTTTTTCACAAAAACTGTTAACAGTATCCATCTGAAATTCTTACCGCATTTCAAGCTTGTAATAACCTATTTACTTTTCTTTAAAGTTACTCTAATGTATTTAGAGTTACTTTAAACTTTCTAAGTTTAAGGACTTTATTTTAACAATACAATATATCTTAAAAACCCAGAAAAATATTGAGTATTTTTTAATAAAATCTATATAAAAATGTTTGTGAAATATCAACTTAATAATAACCCAGTAAATGTAAAATACATCTGAATACATATATCCACAATTTGGTTGCTGTAGTGCTAATAGTTTATCAGAAAAATGTACTTAAAATGGCTGAATTTAACATGGCGGAAATAGGACTTAACACCTCCCAGACACCTGGAGAAAGAAAGGAGGGAAATCTCATGATCCCACTCGACTGCTCTCCGCATGATCTTACGTTCTTCTCTCGACATTTTGTCGATATGAGTAGGCCACTATTCCATTCTACGAAGTAATGCCTACATGCAGTTCAACTGGAGAATGGAAGAGAAGGGAGGTTTGGTTGTAATGAGCAAAAATCTCTCACGGTGAATAATATGGGCTACTCTTTTTAAGATTTCCACCTACCCTCGTAAAAAAAAGACAGACACAAACACAAAATAGACCCAGATGTCAATGTATTTTCGGACTGAGAACCCACAAAATGAAAATTATGACTACACAACGTGTGAGAGGACGTATTTTACTATAAACAGAATTAAGATTTATCCACTTTTTCGTTACCAGGACCCGACAATAAAGTGTTTCCCTGTCGAAAAATCGCCGATTTTCGCCGCAGTGTGTACAATACTTTCTCTTCACTGCGTAAGCATAGTAAGAGGAGAAAGTAAAAGCTTAATATTATCTAAAAAATTATCAAGAATTGTATTTGAATCCGTAAAGTCTTTTTGTGTGTTAGAAGAGTGTATGTCATCCCAGTCCTGTCGCCTGTTAGCTTGAGCACTTCAGACACAAATCTGCAACGCTAAGAAGCAATGGTGCCGAGTCCGTCCGCTTCCTACCTGCGTGACGTCATTCCTACCTCCCTTGCGAAGAAGGCGAAGGGACGGAACACAAGCAGGTCAGATTCTCGGATGGCACCTACTCCTTTTCAACACACTACATTGGTGTATCCCCGGCGACGGTGCTGGTTCGCAACAATGTCTGCAACATTGAATTTCAACAAGAATGAGTGAGAGCGAAGGTTTTTTTAATTGCTTATTTCCCTAGTTTGACATATGTCTTTCAAGGATTTAAGACAAAGTTTACATACATTCACTGGACAGCGAATTAGGAATAACTATTTTTGATCACATTTCAGGACTGGTTAGCAATTTTGTTCTCTCAGTTTGTCGTAAGTGAACGTGAACGCAAGGCTCTTTCTTTATCTTGAATATGGCGGTAATTCAATTTGCCACTGCTAGATGTCTTAGGGCCAGTTTCACCAACCTGGATCATATTCGTAGTTGATCCGAGTTTCGTGATCCTGATCCGCAGAATCAATGCCGACTTGATCCCTGTGCGTTTCACCAACATTTTGAGTCCGTGAAGTTGATCTGGATCACATGATCCCCGAGCAGACGTGAAAATGCGCGGTTGGCAACAATTTTGCGATGCATTGTGGGTAATCGCGCGATCAGCTGTAGGAACCGATTTGTTTTGATTTCATTTCTTTTCTTAGTTGTGTGGTGTTCGGTTGCGTGTGACAGTTTTCTTGTTCGATAATGAATTCAACAGAGGTTGAAAAGAATGCGAAGTGAGCGGTAAATTCTTTTCCGGGGGGAAGAGAATTTCTTGTAACTATAATGTGCAAATACAAAGAAATGTTTAATGAGAGTTCCGAGAATTCAAAACAATCGCTTACTTCGCGAATTACTCGTGATTTCTATACGTATGTCTCCCCACAATAAATATTCAATTTTCGAAAACAAACTCCATTCTTACGAAGAAAATTAACCTAACACGAATAAAAAATTCAAAGTACCACTGCACAAAAAAAAGTATTCAATAAAATTATCACCATCTAATTGCATTCCATATATCACAAAAATCAGCTAGAATTAGGAAAAATATCGCTTTCAATAGACTAAAACTAACCAAAGGCTATTTTAATAATGTCATTTATAATCCACAATAATTTCAAGCAAAAATATATTTAAATTTTACTCCCCAATACCGAGTATTCTAACCTACAATTGTGATAACTCTACTTTTATTCACACATTTAAAAAAACACATTTTCCGAACAAACAATTACGCACAACCCTACTAGTTAGCGAATAATTATAAATTGAATATAAGTCCAACTAATGGCATTTATTTTAAAAAAACACGAGAAACTGAAATAGTGGGACGAGAATTTGGTGCGGCCAAGCTGAGAAATAACTCCTGATCCGGTCGGCGACGGATCAATTTGCGAGTCAAATTTGATCCGAGAGAGAGACGTTGATTCGTTTCAAGTGCATGGTGAAACGTACAACGGGATCAACTGGAGTTGACTCGGATCAACTCAGGATCATCTTCTTGACTCCGGTTGGTGAAACCGGCCCTTAGAAGCCTGAATTGTTCCCGGTATGTGGTGTAAGTCCTGCCATTAGTAGTGGGAGTGTTTTGATTTGCTTATTTGTTGATTCACACTATTGAGAAAGGACTTTTTGTTGAACGTAATTATGTGGGTTAGCAATTATCAGAGTTTTCAGAATGAATATTGAATGAATATAGTTTTACATTTGTGATAAATAAGGAAAAAGTAGTCATTGATAAAAGAGGCCGCCTTAGTCCCCAGAAAAAAGGGAAATTCAGATTATGTTGACGTTTTAGAACTTGAGAGCGTGTGAAGTAAACAGAAAATGTAATATATCTCCACCAAGTGTTGGGAATAATTAAAAGAAAAGTGGAATTAGTTGAATCACTTACACCAACAAAGCTGCAAAGCTGCATTTAGGAACGAAAACCAGCTTTGTGAAACCGAAAGGCTACAGTTAAGAACATTCATGATTTTTGAGTAATGCAGGTTGTAATTTATTTACAAAGACAGTTTGCAGTCGACGTCATGGATGTGGTTACGATGCCGCCAAAGATATAAGCGGCCAAAGTTAACACCAGCCATCAGAGGCGGGATTCAGGGGGAGCAATTGCCCCCCCACCAATCTTGGGACAAATTAAAAAAAATTATATTTAATTTTATGTCGTGAATCTTGAAATTTATATATAAATGATTTACTTGCTTCTGTATTTTGAGAAGAAATATAATAATAATAATAATAATAATAATAATATTAATAATAATAATATTAATAATAATAATATTAATAATAATAATAATAATAATAATAATAATAATAATAATTAAGCCAATAATTTTATGAAGCTGAGCTAATAACATACATTAATAAATTGGTGAACTTTAATTCACTATTATAAAATGCGGGATAACGTTCAGCGTTATTTTTAATATCCTTTATTAATAAATCCTCTTTCAATTATATTTTTCTTTTAAACGATATTTACTTGGAAATTAAACTGTTTCATGACTAAAATCATGAGTCATAACAAGACCTCGGATTTTACGACAAATGCCTATTTAGTTCCTTTAGGATGTTGTGAAAAATAATTGCGGATGATTACGAATCATGACAAAATAGATCTATTGAAAGTATCTAATAGTGCTTAAAATGTCCTAAAGGGCGGTTGATGCCTATTATAGAGTTTTACCTAAAACTGCCTAAAACAAGCGATTTTCAGGAATGATATTTTAAATGCTAAATTTTAAAATTTGTTTTACGGAAATGCAAAAACTTTTCTTAAATGCAAATATTGTGTGATTGAATACGTAATCGACAACGCACTGAAATCTTTTACCGAAAATACCGAACAAAAGGTAACATAATACAGGCAAGTCAACATAATAAGGATGTTTCACGCTCGTCTCCGATCAGCATGCACTTCTTAGGCAATTGCATCCATTCCTGATGCAGCTGCACTGTTGACAGGTTGAGGCTTATCGCCGCAGCGCGTCGTCTGCGAAGTCCAGGCGAGGAAAGGCATAGGTCAGGCAAGAACCCACTCTCGGGCAGGCGAAGATTACAAAATATATGGTTAAATGGGTCGTGTAGTACAAGTTCTTTTTTCTTCTTCTGTGGGGAGGAGGGACGAGTGAAGTAGTTCCAGGAGAAGTAAGCATGCAAAATGTAACTAAATTTGTTTGCTCCTATAAATTTGTGTCAGTGAAAAGTTTATTTTCAGCCTCCATGATAATGATTTTCATAGATAAAACAGCCCTATTGTAGAAAATTTGGATAAAATATTGATTAAATATTATACTGCTACTCATGAAAGTCAATAAAATATCCTTTTAGTCTCCCTCATCAATGTAAAATTTCTTTTTCCTGCGTAATAAAAATTACCACCTAATTTAATCCTTTTGAGATCAGTTCTAGAAGCCAGCAATATAAGTTTTTCATGTCTATTTTTTTTGCCTGGATTAGTCATTCTGTAACCTATTTTAAGTGCCTTAAACGTCGATTTTAATGCCTATTAGTGCATAATTTTGTAATTTTGTAGCCCATTTTAGGTGCCTAAATCAAACCTTTTTAGTGCCTCAAATTCCGAGGTCTAGTCATAACATTTAAATTTTAAATCTCGAAAACAAAGAGAATTTCCCGTTTATTATAGATATAGAGGTAAAGGTGCTGAAACAAGCCATTTATATAATATGAGCCACCTTGGTGTCTTTTCCTACTCGCAAACATTCTACCAGGAATGATTTTAACAACTAGTTTAAAAACTTCTTTAAAGCTCTGTAGTTCGGTTGTAAATGAGAGCTGATGTGAAACAGAGGTGTTCATGTTTTCTTGGTTCTAAACGCTTTGAAAGGTAAGTTTTTGGCTTTTAATGACTGGCTTTTAAGGACTGGTTGACGCCATCTTTTGAGACTGACGCATCTGGTTGTGCTCTTGATTTTTTGCGATTTATCTACTATTTTTAGCGATCTGACTGCATTTTGTGTGTTTAAGTGCTTTCATTACTTGTTGCAGATTAGCTGGAAATATAATTTTGGCTGGTTTTTTTGCTCTAACCAAGACTAACCAACAGCTAACGAATTTTAAATATTACACGAACCTTAACGAACTTCAGAATTACAAGTTGGTGATCAAGTGTCAAAATCTATAAACAGATCAGTTTATTTTCGATTTTATATCACTGTTTTAACTTAATTACTGAAATATTTATTCTATTTTTGTGACGAGTGACTATTCAGTTTATTTTATTTTTGTGGCGAGTGATTATTCAGTTAATTTGAACGTTACGAGGACGGTGTATCGAGTTGTTTTGAATTTGTTTAAAATCTTATTCAATATTTTGAAGACAAATTTCATCTAATATCTTTATCTATTTACGGTAAAGTATAGTCGACATTGTATTAAACAGTTGCAGCTTAAGTGAACTGAAATACGCAACCGCATTGCCAAATTTCGTAAGTACTAGTTTTCAATAGATTTTGTAGTTAGCATACCTTCTCTTTCTTGTATCGAATCTTAATTTTTAATTTATCGAATACACATAAATCTTACACTTTTAAAATATTAAGCTAGGTGACTGTTGCTTTTATCTGAGTTTTCTTGTATTTATTCCAATTTTATCACGTACTTTAACACGCATTCGTGACATGGCTACTGTTCGTTCTACTCTTTTTACTCTCTACACCCTCAAAGCCGACCTTCTGAAAGCCTTCACACACGTAAACAGTAATTTAGATAAACATATCCGAAGGCTGGAAGAGGTCGTTCTCTACAATGACGGTTGGGCACAAGTAGGCAACACTGCGAATTTCCCCAACCGTGCACCCGTGACTGCACATAAGACACAGACACCACATCCAGTCGCAATTCAAAACAGATTTAGTGTTTTAGATTATGAAACAGATTTTCCTCGCCTTCCTGATCCTCACAACCCTTCCCTTCCATCGACAAATACATGCACAAACCAACGCAAACAGGCTAGGAAGCGTGTCAAAACCAAAACACGTAAAGCTTCGCATCCTAGCCCACTTGAAAACAAAGCCATTCCTACTGAGCCTAAAAAACAGGTACTTATTTTAGCTGACAGCCATGGTCGCCATCTTTCCTCCATTCTCAGTAGGAAGTTACCCCCCAACTACTCAGTCTCGTCTATTTTTAAACCTAACGGGAGGTTTGCAGACGTGACTGCAGAGTTGGACACTCACACGAAGACAATGACCAATCAGGACACAGTCTTTATTATCGGAGGGCAGAATGACATTAATTTGGGCGGTAACTTTACACCTGAGCAACATGTAAACAAATTACAATGTGCCGCCCAAAATACTAACATTGTAGTCTCGACTCTGCCCTTCTGGTACAACAGGCCAACACTCTGCAGCGAGATTAAGCACGCAAACCAACAACTAAAACTACAACTGAGAGAAACAGATGTAACACTTTTTGAAATGAATTTCCTCTCAGTAAAACACTTCACCCGGCACGGTCTCCACATGAACCTTGCCGGAAAACATGCAGTCGGTGAAAAGCTTGCACAATACATCATCAACTCCAGTCCTACGCAGCCTCCTGCCAAAAATCCATCCCTTTCACCTTCCTTACGTTCCCCACCCCCCACCCTTATTCTGAACCCTCTTACCCCCTCCTGTGAACCTACTCCCGTTTCTTCCATTCCCACTACCAATGACGCCTCTATTTCCTCACAACCTGTGACTGCTGGGACACATTACAACCTTCGACCACGCACTCGAGGTAAAAATGGAGTAAATATATAGCAACTACAGTCAGATGCAGCAGAAAAACATTCGTGTAGGTACTTGCAAAAAATAAAGATATTGCACCATAATGTTCAATCCCTTTCAAATAAAACTGAGTTTATCGAGGCAGCTCTACAGAGCGATTTAAATCAAATGGATGTTCTTTGCTTTACAGAACATTGGTTATCTCCTAATGAACTTAGCATTTTCCAAATTCCAAACTTTTACCTCGCAGGCTATTATTGTAGAAAAAGAGAATCTCATAAAAGTCCGGCATATGGAGGTTCTTGTATTTACGTTAAAAATAATATTGATTCTATCTCCTTGATGGAATTCAATGAGTATGCCGTTGAAAATGTTTTTGAAATTTCTGTTGTACATCTTCCTGTGCTAAAAATGATATTGCTTTGCATCTACAGGCCTCCAACAAAGAGAGCTGCAGATTACATTTTGTTCTTAGAAAAACTAGAGATAACACTTATCAAAGTCATCAATCGCTCTTTTGAATCCATTGTTGTATGTGGAGATTTTAACATTGATTTTCTGGTCGAATCTTGCGAGAAAGAGCAGTTTCTTAACTTAATTAATTCCTTCAATTTAGATATTACAATAAAAGTACCTACACGGATCACAGTAAATTCAAAGAAGGCAATCGATCAAATTATAATTAACAAAACCACTACTCGACATGAAATTGAAACAAAAGATTTAGGATACAGTGACCACGATGCACAAATTCTTACCATTATACGAAATGCGAACAATGACACAATAAATAATACACGTATGAGTAGAGTGTTTTCTAAAAGTAAAATAAAATTATTCATTGATTACTTGCTGCAGGAGTCATGGGACGCAGTTTATAATACTATTGATACAAACGATAAATATTATTCTTTTTTTTCAACGCTTTCATTTCATTTTAACACTTGCTTTCCTCTTCAGAAAAGAAAATTAAATATTTCACGCAAAAACAATTCTTGGATAACACAAGGGATTAGAACATCATGTAAAAACAAACGAGTTCTTTCTTTCATTTCTAAGCATCATAACGTATCTCAAGATTTCCTCCTGTACTTTAAAAAATACAAATCATTGTTAAGAAAAGTCATAAGGCAGGCTAAAATCATGAAACACGATCAGGATATTTTGAACTCAAATAACAAAACAAAATCAATGTGGGATATAGTAAAAAATGCGACCAAACCAACTAGAAACCTTATAGAGAATGTTGTTTTAAAAGATAACGATAGAGATGTGAACGATCCGGCAACAGTGGCTAGTCTCTTTAACCAATACTTTTCGAGAATTGCTGTCGATCTCACTAAGGGTTTTCAGCCACAAAATTCAACATCTGACGTTTCCCTAAAAGTCTTAGACACTATGTTCGTTTCCGAAACCTCTTCCTATGAAATTCTCAAAATAATCGGTAAATTAAAAAATAAATATTCGGCCGGTTTAGATGAATTTCCGGATTGTTTGTTAAAGACGTGCGCGCCAGCCATTATACATCCGTTAACTCACATATTTAATGCATCCTTATGCACCGGAATTTTTCCAGATATTTTTAAAACAGCTAAGATTAAGCCGCTCTTCAAAAAAGGCAACAAAAATGAAGTTCAAAATTATCGGCCAATTTCTCTTTTGTCAGTTTTTTCAAAAATATTAGAGAGACTTTTTTATGTGCGAATGGAAACCTTTCTGAATAAACACGACGCGTTTTCAAATTGCCAACATGGATTCCGGAAATCAAAATCTACGGAAACAGCCATTTTTTCTTTTCTTAAGGATGTTGCCTCATCATTGGATCAAAACGAAGCAACTATTGGAATATTTTTAGATCTTTCAAAAGCTTTTGACGTCATTGATCATAACATTTTACTTTCAAAATTACCTTCGTATGGAATCCGTGGTATTGCTCTAGATTGGCTATGTTCGTACCTTAAACAACGATCTCAGAGAGTAGAAATACCTTACTGGAATGATGGAACTTTATGTACACACCTTTCCGGTTCTTTGCCAATTGTACGTGGAGTCCCGCAAGGATCGATTTTAGGCCCTATTCTCTTCCTATTATACGTAAATGACATGCCCTTAGCGATTCGAAACGAAAGAACAGTTCTCTTTGCGGATGATACAAATATTCTTTGCAACAAAGAAACCGTAAATAGTACAATATCAGACGTTTCAAATTGGTTCCGTAATAACAAATTAAAAGTAAATGAAAATAAAACAGTTTCAATGCAGTTTTCCATATCAAATAAAAAATTCTGTACTCCATTGAAAATGAACGGTGTGCCATTGACTGATGTTAATGTAACAAAATTTTTAGGTCTATCAATTCAGTCAAACCTCAAATGGAATGCCCACTTAAATGAATTGAACACAAAATTAAGCTCATTATGCTACGCGTTCAGAATTCTTTCAAATTCCGTCAGCCTTCATACAGCTCGTTGTGTATATTTTGCCAATGTTCACTCCCGCCTGAGATATGGCATAATATTTTGGGGAAACACATCTATAGTTCACAGACTTTCAGATTACAAAAAAGAATTGTACGAATAATAAGCAAATCCAACCACGTGATTCTTGTAAGTCACTCTTTATTAATCTAGGAATTTTACCATTACCTTGTCTCCTGATTTACGAATCAGTAGTTTTTGTCAAAAATGACTTACTTAAGGGCGGGAATATATTTTCAGCAAACGCCGATGTCTATAAGTATAACACACGACGTAGTAATCATATTCACCAGGTGGCAGTATCAACAGCTCACTACAAAAAATTCACATACAATTCATGTACATTACTCTACAACACTTTGCCAGAAGACATTAAACGATTAAATTCAATAGAAAAGTTTAAGTCCCAAGTAAAATCTTTTCTGCTGCATAACTGTTTCTATACAATTCGAGACTATACCGAGCATCAAAAAGGAAAGTAGAATTAATTTTAACAATGATAGTTAATGTAATTATTTATCATTTGGACTGTATAATTCTAAAGAACCTGTAACAAGTCTTGTACCACAGTTTCTGGGTTGATGGCCCCCATCTCGATCAGGTTTTTCGTCCAGTTTCCCTGATCCTTGAGCAAATGCTGAGATGGTCCCTTGTTTTGCTTCTGGACATAAATGTAACTTCATTATTTGTGCACGTCTTCTGAATTTCAGTGGGAAATATAGTTATTCAAATTATCGTTTTTCATATTATCGCGGCAAAAAGTATTATTCTTTCATGAAGAACATGAGGGTTCAGGGCAGAAATTTATAGCTAATTTACCTTTGAAAATATATTTTATTATATAGGAGCGAATATTTTGTCAACAAAACTCGAAAAAAACTCTCTTTTCTGTATTCAAAATTCGACTAGAATATGGTTTAGGATAGAGACCACAGAATTATGAAAACGTGCACAAAATTCACTTCTCCCCATAGCTCGTCATACGCAATTTTTAACTGTTTTTGACGTAAATAAATAAATAAATTATAGTTTGAGTTCGCTTAGACCGATTTGATTTTTTACGAATGAAATACAATATGTTTTACACATCGTTTTACTTTCCCGCCTTACGAATACTTCGTAAGAAGAGAAAGTTATGTAATCGTGCGGCGGAAAACGAGAAACCTGTTGCTAAATTTAGAAAAAAAATCCTCTATCTCGTGGTGTAGTCAAAATCCATGATTTGTGGCTTCTTCATACTTCAAAATCGATTGACGGCATTCCGTCCGTCTGTCCGTCTGTGGTCAACGCTAGCGCCTAAACCGTTCGGTCGATTTTCTTCAAAATTGATATTCCCCAATGGTTTTTACTCGTCTCAGGGCCTCTTGAATTTGAAACCGATATCTTAGTATTTGAGGATACTTTAGGCCCTATTTTTCGAAAATTGCAAAAAACTGTTCAAAAACTGCAAAATTGAAGATAGAGATTATCGCCACAGACAAAGTCGGTTGTACAAAATTTGCACTTCAAATAAGGTCACGTACAATTTTTTAGAAAAACGAATAGTTTTTGCGGAAATTGCGATTCAAATTAACAAAAAAAATTGTCTCAAAAACCGCTCCAAATTCTTTCTTTAAATTTTCTGCACGTGTGTAAGAATGGAAGGTAATGTAACAAATCTGCTTCTTCTACTGAATGTCAAATCTACCATTTGCTTACCATGAAACTGTTTGGGCCACCCGATCCGCCCGCCATACGGGGGACGAGAAACCTCCGTGAAAGTTTTTTTTGGCTATTGATTGCTGCGGATTTGCTCGTTGCTTGCAGACATTTTCTCACTTCTGGATCACAATTCAACTTCTGACTGATCTTAGAGGGCGCTGCACCTAAATAACTTAAATCACTTTCAGGTTGCACTACACTCAGCAATTTTATTTTTACTTCAGTGAACGACTACAACTTTGCAGAACATTTGGTAACAACTATCACTCGTCCAAACAAAAACTTTCTACCTCACAAAATAATCGACTTCCATCTTATTACCAAAGCCCCCTAGCAACCACCTGCCATCGTCTACTCTTTTCCTGAATAATTGGTATATCACAGCTTCCCTCCTCCTAAGCGTCTTTTCATTCGCTTTAGCTTAATAAATGACAAGATCTAAAAAAAAATCACTTATTACTTCGTACTTTCTTGCACTGGTACCTCACACGGTTTCACTAGCACTTGGTCTTCATTCTTCCAGCCTCAAATTACATTACAATATTCTTTTCTTTTTGCCAACATTATTCTACCGTTTCATCTTTTTCTGTCAAACTGCACTTTCCAGGGCGTCTTCGATAGCGTCAATTTTCTAGTATTCCTCTTCGCGATTGTTAAGGGTTCACGGATGCGGTCATCATCTTCTCTATAATACTTCTGCCTCATCTTCTGAATTTATTTTCGCCCTTGCGACTGGCACTTTCATGATACAGGTAAACTTCCTATTAACGGTTTCTCCTCATCTATTTAATGCGAACTGCTATTCTCATCACCGGTTTCGTTACTACTCGACAACGAAATCTTCTCCCAACATATTTAACCGCAGCGAACAGTTGATTTTCTCTTCCTCTATAGCGTTTACCACAGCGACGGGGAGTTGGTTTTCGGAGCAGCCTTCGCCTTCAGCATCACGCTACTTTTATCTCCGACCCTTCATTAGATGCAACGTCCCAGCAACGTTGTTCGGTTCGTTGGCATGCAGCATAATTTACTCTTTACTCACATCCAAGACCGTTTTCTACGTTCTAAGACAGTTCGCCCTAAATGAAGCGGCTCGGCAGAATTTATTCACGACTCTAGCCGTTGCCCGAATTGCCACTCTTCCCACCATGAGTTCCAGAAGCACCTGCAAACTCCTACCACCGTCAATCTGTCATTTGCTATTTAGAATCAACTTCCGCTTTGATATTTCTTATAATACTATATTTCTTCCTTCATTATTTCCTGTATTGAAGGGAGCCTTTACTTTCAAAATTGCCTCGCAATAACATACCCTATCTTCATTTCGGTATTTTCCCTAATTTCTCCCTTAACAAATCGTCTTCCAATACCAGAACATTTCCTACTACCAACGTCCGCGCCGCGCCCTTCCTTCCTTTAGAACGTAGTTTTCCATGATGGCATCAATTCATTATCATATCTTTTTGTTTATCTTTCTTCCTCTTAAAAGAATATTTTTCGCCTCCTATCTTCTCTTGTTTAGAATACTTCCCTTTGGGTTCTTCTTTTCTCTCCCCGTAGTGTTTTAATTTTTCCAAAATCGATTAATTTGTCCTTTTTCTTTCGTGGTTTTCCTTTTGTCCCAATTTGAAGTGTTCGTTCGAGTCCGGGTTTCATCTAGCTAGTTAATCTCCTTGCTCAGTTATATATATTTTTTCTTCTTCTTTTCAACGCCGACCAAAACTGTTCTTTGGAAGCTCCACGGTAATTAATATATTTTATTAAATTTAAAACATGGAAATATTTGGGTTACCGGTCTTGCGTATGAATTTTATTTCGTTATTTAACTCCAAAATCAGCAATTTTAACGTGACAGCTTCTTTAATGAAATTACAGGAATCATTGGAACTCTGTATTTTTATTTCTTGGAATTTATTTAATATCATTACTCCAAAGTATTCAATTTCGTTTTCGCCCATTAACTTGGATTTCAATTCAAACTTACGACTTTCGTTCCAATGCCTTCTTAAATACTTTTCTTTCCATTCTGCATAACACGATGGTTCAGGAACTAACGAGGTCCACCAGTGATATGCCCTCGCGGACATTGCCTGCTCCACTACATGTAATTTCAGTCTTTCGGGGATGTTATTTATAGTAAAATAACTCTCCAGCTTTGCTAAAAACGACCATAGTTGTTCTTTAATATCCCCCGTTTCTGTCCTGATCCTATATTCTTCTAATTCTTTTACCGATTTAATACCTTGTTTAATTTTATTTTCAATTATAACATCCGAATTCTCAATTTTCGCTTCTACATTTCCAATTCTGACATTTTGTTGCTGAGAAATATGTGACATCTGTTCTATACGCGCTTCTACGATTGTCATCTTTTCGCATTGTTGGCCTGCGACATAATCCAGTGCCCTCTGGAATATGAATCCTTCAATTTTTCTTACAAAGAAACATTGTCCTGAAATAAAAGCAACATATTTCTAAAAATATGAATCCTTCAATTTTCGTTACCCAAATCTATTGGTGGAAAATGAAGTGCCAGGGAGAAATATATTGTGAAATGCTGTTGTTATTAAGTTCAAGTTCAGCGTAGATCGTAGGCCCATGGCGGGGCTGTTGGGCCTACTCATCGTGACGTCATTGGCAAGATGGCTGCCCGTCGCCAGGCTTTGTATTCTAGAGGGCACTGCATTATCAGTGCCCTCTGGAATACAAAGCCTGGCGACGATTTTGTGACGTAAGCACGAGTAGGCCCACGAAGAGACTCTCCGCCCGGATACTCCGTGTGTTATGCATGTTGCTATGTTGTGTTGGTTGTGATTTTTCAGCAATTTGATTATTTTTATTTACAGAAATTCGAACTTGGTAAGTACAATTTATTAACAGTAGTTTCTGATTAAGTTAACTTTACGTCTTAGATCTAAAATTAAGGCAAATATAAGCAAATGATATATTTGTGCTTCAATTTGTAAAAATGTGTTACGAGGCTTCTAGGTTATTGTGCATATTGATCATATAGTATTTAGGACTTAAGTTATTACACAGTTAACAGATGTTAACAAATTCGGAACTATTCAAACCCTCATTGTTTCATTTACAGCTCATCACAATAATGCCTTTCAAGTATTGTGTACCCAATTGTAAAGGCAACTACCGAAACGGCCGTGCTCTTAGTGTGTTCAGCTTTCCCAATGAGAAAGAGCCAAGGAGAGCGTGGATCAAAGCTATTTGTAGAGAGAAAACTTTCATACCCAACAATAACTCAAGGATAAGTATTTTTAAAAAAATGTTTTAAACTTGCAAACGTTGGTGACAGTGATAGTGATAGTAATAGTTGTGGTGATAGTTATTGAATTGTTGAAAAATGAATTCAATCTTTGCCTCATCAACAATTAATATCGTCTCATCCACATATTTAGCACAAAATATTACTTCATTTTGACTTAAGATGACTGTGTCTGCTGCTTAACCGATTCAGTAAAGAGATAACTCATGGGTCCCCTGTTTTGGTTTGTAACAAGAATCATTGAACTTGAAGAATTTGTTATTCAACATTAATCTACTTGCTAGCAGGATCTCCTCATTGGGTATTGTAACGAAAAACCCCTCTCACTTGTACTGATATCGATCACGCCCACTAAACAGGCGCCAATGCAACGAAAAAACCCCCTTTCCTATTTACTAAAACGCCCTACGAACTGGGCACTAATGTAATGAAAATCTCCCCTCTCAACTCCTATTGTTGATCACGAAAAACTTCCTTGCTGATCACCTGTAATATCTACAATGCACACCACTGTGCCCCCCCTTTTTACTATCCGGAGTTTTCCTGTTTACATAAATTTATCAGGGCGGGCCGTGATTTGTTCTCTACAGAACACAAGCGCCACGCCAATGCAGGGACCAGGATCAGCTAGCTATGTGATAAAAACACCGGTTACGTAACATCAAAACGAGAACTCAAAATCTCGTTTGTTTATTTTCTTTTAACCAACAGAAACATTAATACCCTCATAAAAGAATCAATACCACACAACATCAACAAAACACGATATCATAAAAATCACAAAAATCAATAAACATATTATACCCAAATGTTATTACGAAATAATGAGCTCAATACTGTGGCCACACCCATTACATTGCAATCCCCCCAAAATGTTTCCAGTTTTGGCTTTGTAAACCATTTATTCTTCCCAAGAGCAAAGAAATCAAAGTCATTGACTTCACTGGAGTGTTGCAAAACAAAAAAAAAATATTCCACTTCCCTTGCGTTGTTAACCAAGCGGCGACCAGGTCCACACACACACGATCTCACGCCGTCATGCGTAAGAACTCTGCTCCACTGCTGCCTGCTAGCGCCGAATTACCAGTGCCCCCCAAATTGGCACTGACCACGGCGACGATATGCAAAGACGCGCTCGAGTCTGCTGCACCTCGGCACACCTCGTTCGGCGACACCCGCTTCGATTTTTCAATGGTCGAAGTAACACCAGTTCCAAACATTAGTGGAAAAACTTTCAAAATTCACAAAACTCAAAATTAGGATCGCGCGTGGCATAGCTTTATATATTACCACTAAAATAGTTCACATCACACGGCATACAGTTCCGCCACCTTGCGAATACAAGTCCGAAGGAGCAACACCTTCTCGAAATTTTATAAGTTCGCGTGTTAAAATAATATCACGAGTGACGCGGAGTACAACTCGCCACGAAGTTATTCACTCCTCTCACAGTTTATAATAGTTCACTAGTACGAGTCCAGAAGAGAACACTTCATCAAAAATTACAAATCCAAATTTTTTAAAATTATTCTTGCAACAAGCGACGCGGATTCTGCCTCTCGCTACCAAGCTATTCCCTCCTCTCTCTCCCATTGTTGTCCTAAAGCATTTATAGCTTTTTTCCGAACAAAACAATAGCGCCTCTACTGTCTTCTGCTTTATAACTTATAAAAATAGTTTATTATTGATTTCTAACACTTCCTGGATTGTCTTATTATATTGTAAAATTCCCAATTAAAATTTCGTATCCATTCCACTTCTTAGACATCACTTTTCTCGCTTCATTTTGTTAAAAGAATGCTTTTTCGTGCGTCTCATGCCTACAAACATCGCTCGTTTATTTCTCAATTAACTCATGTAACATAATGTTTATCTATTAATGTTCGGCGTCCTAAAATTGTGTCACCACGTTTATAATTTGGCCCGTATTCCACGGAATACTTTGGTATATGCCAAATCTCGGTAGACACACTAGTTTTCGTTTAATTTATTAATATATCCAAACTTTTCTGAAGGGACGTCACGACCATTGTTGTTTTAGTTCTGTAACATGTTAAAATCAATGTCATGATCACAAAACTCGCGATATTATGCGTTTCTGTGACCCGATTTAGCTGAAACAAACTTTATTGTGTTCCTTATAATTTTGTGCGTTGACTAGTAACATGCAACCATTAATTAACCACGGCGTTCACATGCTCGCCTGAAATACTCGTTTTCTCTTAGATCACCTTCACTTGTTTTTCTATATTCCGCTCTGGAAGTTTCTACATAAAGTTCTATACCCGGTTCATAAACCAATGGTCACTTCATGTTATCTACCTATTTCATTTGTAATAGATGGCTAAACTATTACAGTATTTTAAATGAATTTTCCTTATCAAGTTTTTCGTTCAGAGCTTCAAATATTACGTTATGTGGGATGTCTTATGTGTTTTAATATTTACATATTATTTAATATTATTTAATATTTACATATTGTTACGTGATATCTCAACTCGAAATCTAGCCTGCAGCATGATTCTGCTTCTGTACTTTTCTTTCCCAAAATATTTTAAATCTCCTATTCTGTAAAAATAATGATTGTGTGTATTAATGTAGGAATATGTATGTATATGTATTGAGAAAGTACTTAAATATTCTTGTTGTGTTACTATCTACACAAACTATCTATTGAGTAATATATGTAAATTGTGACATGATTTTCTTCAAAATAAATCACTATTTCTAAAATTAATCAAAGTGTATTTTTATAAACTTCTGATTTTAATTTTGTTGATAGTTGTAGAAAAAATTATACTTTTTTTCTTACAAAGAAACATTGTCCTGAAATAAAAGCAACATATTTCTAAAAATATGAATCCTTCAATTTTCGTTACCCAAATCTATTGGTGGAAAATGAAGTGCCAGGGAGAAATATATTGTGAAATGCTGTTGTTATTAAGTTCAAGTTCAGCGTAGATCGTAGGCCCATGGCGGGGCTGTTGGGCCTACTCATCGTGACGTCATTGGCAAGATGGCTGCCCGTCGCCAGGCTTTGTATTCTAGAGGGCACTGCATTATCCAGTTTCGTGACATTTTGTTTAATATCAACGAAATCTTCCTGGATTTTATTAAAACGATCCCTTTGTTCCCGTTGAATTTCACCAGTTTTAGCATCGAAATTATCCATTCTTACATTTATTTGACTAATTTCGAGAGCCGTGTCTGCTCGCAATTGCACTATTTCTTCCCGAATTTCGGCCCTCAGATTCTGAAATTCCCGAGTTATGGTTTGTACTTAATTGCGTGTTCATTTCGGCCTTCAAATTATCTAAATTGGAATTCATAGTTTCTAATTTCAAATTTAAGTTAGAATTAATTTCTGCTTTTAAATTCCCTAACTTAGAATTCATCTCTGCGTTCATATTCGCTAATTTGGCGTTCATTTCTGTTAACATTTGCAAGATTAATGTATTGTGATCAAAACTAGCTATTGGTGGATCTGCGGCTTCCTCATCCCTCGATATTTCTTCTTCTACCACATGTACCGGTTCCACGTCTAAACCAACGTTAATTTCCGCACCCGCGTTTTCATCGTCAAAAACATTTTGTCCCTCCCTCTCATCGAATTCATGCTCCTCTTCCGATTCACCAACTTTTCCGGCACGAATTTTTCTGCTTCTAGTTTCCATTCTGATACAACTGATTTTACTTTATTTCAAACAAATATCAAATCTATTTTATAGCCAGATGAAACAGTTTTGGCTCTTATTCTGTTATCTTTAAAGCGATAATGTAGCAGCAATTTTAAACTTTCAGGTTTCCTGAATCGAGCTAATATCGCGTATCATAACTTCCTACAATAGCGATATTATCTTGGCCCCACGTTGGGCCAGCCATTTGTAACAAATCTCTACTTCTTACTCACTGATCTTCAAATCTCTTCGTAACAGTTCACATTGTTAATAAACCGTAATATAATACAATACAGAGGGATTTCATCACTACTGATAGAATCTTCTACACGCAAAACTATCTGTAGTTTCCATAATACGTATTAGCCGCGCAACTTTTCTTGACTGATCTTAGCGGGCGCTGCACCTAAATAACTTAAATCACTTTCAGGTTGCACTACACTCAGCAATTTTATTTTACTTCAGTGAACGACTACAACTTTGCAGAACATTTGGTTACAACTATCACTCGTCCAAACAAAAACTTTCTACCGCACAAAATAATCGACTTCCATCTTATTACCAAAGCCCCCTAGCAACCACCTGCAATCGTCTACTCTTTTCCTCATAATTGGTATATCACAGTAAATATATAAATAAACTAGTGGTGCTATAGAATGGCACATACTTTCTCGCAGTAGTTATTTTCCAAATGCCGATCATCCGATAAATTATGTGGAGTAAGCAGTTCACCGCTGCCTTTCTTGGTCATGTTTTTTTAAAGACATGTTTTTCGCATGTTGACAATTACCGGCTTCTTAATGATAGAACTGATACAAGTACGTTTTGACTGAAATATATGCAGTTGTTCCGCAAGTCGGTCCCGTAGCGGTTGGTTAATGCACCTTTGGGTTGAGATCTTTAATAAGGAAGGTACCGAGTTCGAACCCTCGAGGGGGATTTTAATTTTGATGAATGTGATGTTGCAAGAGAAAAACATTGAAGAGTGTAGATACTTTATTGAAAATCATTTGAATGTACTTCTACTCACGAATAGATTCAATATAGATAAATAGACAGGACTTGTCTGTGTTTTCCCTAACTGCGTCTTTTAAAACAATTTTTCAATTCTGTTATGCGATTTCTGAATCGTATGACATGTCAAATCAACCGTTGTCTAGTATATATCTGTATGAACTAATTTAAGTAAAATTATGAGCATTTTAACGCTAAATTGTAATACAATATAACCAGAATGCATTCGATAAACTTACAATCCCTAACGGTTTAGAAATTATTATTAATTTTTAGGCTTACGAGTACTTCGTAATGCGGTTTATCGCTGCCTTTCTTGGTCATGTTTGAAAGACATGTTTTTCGCATGTTGAAAATTACCGACTCCTAATGATAAAATTGATAGAATTACGTTTTGACTAAAATATAATTGCGATAAATGTCGTGGAAATGTCTGTATATATTTGTTCAAATTTTTAACCTTTAACAATTTTTTACCTCTCTTCTTATATTTGTAAAGCGTATTACCATCGTATAAATTGTTTCTTTGTCATGCATTTACCATTTTATAGGTCGGTTCTATTCTTTTATGGCTCTGTTCGACAGAGACGGTGTTGGTGTTGCGTAGTGGTATAAGTGCCGGTTCGTTGAATTTGAGTTTCGTTTGTCGGGTCTCGGTACCGAAATGGTTTGCTGGTATAGTACACTTTTGCTTGTTTATGGAGTAGTGGAATAGCAATAAGGACCGTATAGAAGCAGAGCGAGAAAGTATGTGCGTTGGAAGCACCACTAGTTTATGCATGCAATCTGTAATTTCGAACTATCAGACCGGTTTTGGTTTGCAGAATTTTTTATACGGTGGTGGTTGTAAAATGAACCCCGAACTATGGCAAATAGTATAAAAGATAATAGTGGAAACTCGGGCAAATCAGCATGGGCGGCACAAGCGACAAGCCCCTAGCGGCCTGAGGTGTACACTACAAGACAGGCGTAAATGTTGTCAATAGAATACAACCCTGTGTACCATTATCATTATTATCATTGGTTTTAGTTTATACATTAAAGTACTTGCAGCAGAGCATCAAATAACAATATCTACACAGATATTCTTCTACCAAATTATCTCTCAGAAAACTACGAACAAACTTGACTTTCACACCTTGTAAGTTGGCACACACGAATTCTTACGCTGTAGTTTACACCTCGAACCGCAGGAGAGCGCTGCTTTTCTGTCACCAAAATATTCGAGGAGTTTCCACTATTATCTTTTATACTATTTGACTATGGTGCGTATATGAGCCCAAACTTTCACTGGCTCGTATTACATACATTACAACATGTGTTCGTACTATTTTTGTTTTAGATGCCGCCAAAGATTTAGGGCCAAAACAGAAAGGAACTAGTGGATCCACAGAATGGCATAGACTTCTCGTACTAGTTTCCTAATTCCGTCCATCGGGGCTAACTTTTCGGTCGTGCCCCATCCTTTTACCAGCTGCCATCTATCGCCACCCGAAGATTTTTTTCACATTTGCATTTCAAAAAACTACTTTAAGAATATTAAAAACTTCGTCCTATATGGAAATTTTCGTTAACAAAATTGGTACCATTATTAAGAAAAATGGCATTTAAGCGTTAATATAAATGCGAAATTTGAAGCTTTTTTTCATAGAAAACTATTGCGATTTCGGAATACTTAATTGGAAGTCGTGTGAATCACTGCCACTCACAAATGCAATAATGTTTACAAATAGCCAAAATGTGTATATTAACGGCGTGAGAGATATTTCAAAAAGTTACATTTGTATAATTTTGAAGAAACAAAATAATACAGCAAAATGAATTTTATGTCATCTTAAATAGTGCAATTAGCATTATCCGTAAAAAAAGTTTGAAGAAAGAATTTGGAACTGTTTTTGGGGAAAGTGTGTTTGAGTGTTTCTGAAAATGCGGAAATTTGAGCTCATTTTCACAGAAAATTGAGTTTTCGAGAAACTTACATGACATAATTTAATGCACATGCAATCATAAATGCAATTATACGAACAAATCGCATGTAATGTAAATATTAACTTCGCGAGAGACAAGAAAAAAATACATTAGTGTAATTTCGGAAAACAAGCACATAAGAATAGGGGAATAAAGTCTATGTCATGTCTAGTGTACGTATTATTTAGGCGCTAGTATTGTTCACGTACACCAAACAGACGGACGAACGGGCGACATTTTGGAAAAAAACAACCAACAACAGCTTTTGCGGCGTCAGAGGCTCCCAAAACGTGTATTTCCGTGGAAATCTCGAAATCGATTATGTGTGTGTGTGTATATATATATATATATATATATATATATATATATATATATATATATATACGCGAAAGTATTCGTTTGTATTAATATTTTGAATTAATTGTGATATATTCAAATTAATTCAAAATATTAATACAACGAATACTTTCGCGTTTATAATAGCGCCCAAATTTTCCCCCACAATGAAAGATCCGAAATCCCGCCTCTGCCAGCCATGATGAGAAAGCGTTAATCTTGGACTTAAGTCAGAGAGATTGGACTGCATGTAACTGGATTGACCACCCTCTGTTGCAGGATTTATCAATCTTTTATCAAAATTTAAAATATTTTCAATTACTAATTTTTTTCGTTTTTACTCTTTTCGTTTCCTTGTTGCTGGTTTGCTTCTTAGATAAACCGATGATGGAAATCATGGAATATGGGCAGCAGTATGTATGGAAACGATCAGGAGAGCAGTTAGTCTGAGTTCATTAAGGACACTTAAATACCCTTGTAAAGCTTACGGTATGGAGTGTTAAATCTGCCCTTGGCACTGGGCCATTGTATTTTGTTGAGGGTACCAAGAAGAAGAAACAATAAAACTTGTCCTGGATACTTGCCTAATTCTTCAAATGAGTGAATAATATCCAGAAAATGAGAAAATCTTCATTCAGGATGAGACACCGTGCCATACTTCAAAATTTATCATAAGTCATCTGCAACAGTTATACATCAATGTATTGAACTGGACAGGGAACATCCCAGACCTAAATCTCATAGAAGAGATATGGAATATGAGGAATAAGGTCAGAAGTCTAATGATCACTAATATTCCTGATCTGAAACGGCATCTGGAACGAGTATGACATCATGATGCGGCTATTCCTAATTTTTGGCAAGGAGTGCCAACGTCATGCCAAGACGCATTAGCAAGTATTAGATTGGGCAAGTAAGCAGAAAATAAGTACATTACTTAATTTTTTAAATATGCTAAGAGCTTTGGAAATGTAATATACAAATTGAAATAAAGCTATAAAATATAAGAATTTATGGAATTTTGTTGTCCACCCACTGTACATACTAGTACACTAAAGGTTTTCATTACACTGAATCAGCACAAACAAATGCATTCCTTGTGATTTGAAAGGTATCAATCTCTCTTGGTATAGTGACCCTGACAGCGGTTAATTACTGTATTTTAACATACCATGTTAGCTTGGTTCTCTGAACGCTTGCAGTCAGGTCACGTTGGCACCCTTTGCCACCCTTCGCTGCCCGCCGCCCTCCGTCGCCATTCAATCGACTCGCTCCCTGAAGTATCCCTGGAAACGTCCTTGCTTCGCCAATAACGCGCGACAAACCATAGTAACAAGGGGCTGCGCCAAGAATCAGCAGATAATTCATGTTCTGAAGCTGAGGATTTAAAAAGGTGGGGATTATAACCAATACCTACTAATACTTCAGGCCTCACAACTTGGTCCGTGACGTCTCGGAGAGGCAGTGGTCTACATGTGGACCACTACCTCTCCGAGACCGTAAAGTTGGAGAGGAATATTCGAATATAACAAAGCGTGAATTGGAGAAAACTTAAACTTTTTGAGCTACTTAAAAAGCATAAATGTTTACTCTCTTGTATCATTAATATGACCTACAGGGCGGATGGTTCATTCAAGTGGGCGATGTTAAATATCTTTATACAGCCAACGCTTTTTTTAGCATTATATTTGCTATAGTTGGAAGAATTTACTAGAGAAATAATTATAGCATTCGTCACCAATATGACATTCCCAAAATTTCTGTTGAAATACATACAATTCAAAGAAGAAATACAAGTTAGGTTCTAGACGTAACTTTTAATTATAGGTTAAGTTCAACAATAATTAACGAAAGCAAGCAAATGAGTAAGGTAAGGGAATGGTAAGGATGACAAATAAATTATTAGTTTTCAATGAAATGAAACACATTTACCAATCAGAATATTCTTTAGCTTCCAAAAGCAAATGGTAATACATCAGTCGTTTTTTAAGTTGAGCCTAAAAATTCAGTGTAAACATAATAAATACTGAAATACTCCTCTTTCTTTCAATTCTATGTAATTTAATTTCAATATAAATTCTATATTTATCTAATAATATTACATTTATTTCGAATTTATATTGGCTAGCTAAGATTTAATATTATTTACAACAATAATATTTATCCTGTACTCGCTATGTTCCTATTTCATCTCAGGTCTTCTTTATAACACTTTAATTCGTGGTCCTGAAAATCCACTTCTCATAAGAAATTATGGCTGATAAAATTGTTTACGCCCGGGAAATTTATATTCATGTCTAGATATTGTAAATATTTTTGTTTCTAACTAAGAACATAATTTCAACTTAGTGCAGTAGTGAAATCATGACTTAAGTTCCTTTAATTGAAAATCTTTTCATATTTTGTCTTGTTTTTATAGAACAAAAATATTTACTGTCAAACACATTATAAAATAATAAAAACAAAATATCACATTCACACATATATTCATATTCATTTGTAATTACATTCCACTTGGTGGGAATGCTCACATTCTCCAGGCATAAGAATTCGATGAAATTCTCGAAACACAATTTTTATCTTGAACTCACTTTCACTTGATAGGCTTTCGCCAATTGCAAGAACCAAGTCCTTCTTTTAAACTCCATCATGTCTTTCTTAACCACTTTCCATCGCAGCCGAGTATAATGATAAAGGCAGTTGAGAAGTATTGATGGTATTGCCCCGTCCTTCAGTTTTATTCTTCCCAGAGAAGCTTACAGTCTCTTCCCATTTCCATCGTAGCACTTAACAGCTCTTAGGATGTCTTCAGAACGAAAATGGGATTCACACTCATATCAAATATAATCTGTAACCAATAGATTAAGGAATTATACATAATGAATTTTAGGAATAAGTATTTTCTTCATGAATGGTAAATATAATACATAACCTCACATCACGCTAAATAGTAAGATCACACATTTAATAATTAAAAACATTTTCCCTTCCATTAGCCTATAATATTTCAGTTATTAACGTGTATGTAGTAGTGAACCATCCTTCCAAGCATTTGTAGAGTGCAGAATTTATTTTTTCATTTATTCATTTTTTTCTTGATATAATTCTACACTCTCAATTGTAAATGAATTGTTACACTGATGTTTACTGAAGTACATCTTTGGTATAACTCGACCAAGCGAAGAATGAAAGCTGCAATTGCGGCGCGTCGTGGAACTAACAGTGTAAACACGGGTCTGTACAGTCAGTTTAGCTAACAAAAGTTGCCAGGAGCGGGAAGCAAGCTCAGAGATTGCTCCTACGGAATCACCATGGCCTCCTTCATAGAGGTTGTGAATCAGCTGATAAAATATAACTTCAGAGACACATCATGTAAGATTTGCACTGACTTTTATTTTTGTCCCTTAAGTTGCTTTCTTTACTTTTCACCGTTCTAGTACAAGACTTATAAAAAGTTTCGTTTATATAGAATTTTTAATACTTTCATTGAATTTCAACATTTTGTATTCTCCTTCATTCATCTTTTTTTCCATAGGCTTTAGACGGTTTGTAAAATATTCAATAAAGTACCAAAACATTAACTTTTCTGTCATAAGTATCTACAATATTCTTCATTATGGTGGTAGTTACTCCTTACATAAAAAATAATTTTATTTGGTATATATTCTGAGAAACTACTTAAGTTAAAATAAACGATTTATATGAATGTTACTGCAAATCGAAAGAATTAGTTTCAAAATTTTGAATCGTTTTGCACATATATACTCTTTGGTTTTGCAGAGAAAAGTATTCTTTTATTTCCTTCAATATGAGGTGCAGACATGTCCAAATATAGTTAAAATATTAATTGGGAAAATACTAGATTTGCAACGAAATAAAACGCGCTTTCTTTCGCAATAGTTCGACACGGTTCCATTTTAATTTTGAATTGAGTATCATTTTATCTCCGTTTCTGTCGTTTCGGTTGTAAACACAGACGGTGGCGCGCTCCTGTAAACATCATTCTCAAGTTGTTCGAGCTATAATCATTAGTATAACGTTGATGAATTGGTGAAATGTCATTGACAACTATATATATAAAACAAAGTTGTGTTAGTTACACCATTTAAAACTTAAGAACGACTGAACCAATTTTACTTATCTCTGTTTTGCTGGATTCATCTCCGTCCCGAATAACAGAATAACTAATAAAATATCGAAAAAATGGCACTCTATGGCGCTGAAGAATAATCTAGTAGTGCTACAGAATGGAACAGACAGATGGAAAATTGTAAAATAGGATGATCATAAAAGTGGTATTTTGAAAAATACATCCCAACAACATAATCGGGGCCTAATCTGTTCCCCTTCACTTCCCCACTGTCCCCATATATCCTTCACCTGCACCGGAAATGTCCCTTATCATTTCTCCATTTGTCATCCACCCGTCTCCCAAAACATGTCGTCTGTTAGAATTTATTTGTTCTCAAAAAAAAAAAAAGAAAAAAGTCGTGTCCCCATGAGACAAGTAAATCTGGTTTAAAAGGCATAGGAAGCATCGCTTCCGAGTTATTTGCCATTATAATGTGTGTTGCAATAATCTTTTTTGTAAGTCATAATCTCCAAACTTCTATTTTTCTCCTAAAATCTGTTAGATGTAGGATGGGGTGTAATTATTTAACCACCAGTATCAAATTTACAAGATCTTGTGTCGATTGTTTCTTATAAATTACCAAAGCTATCGTCTTTCCGTAGCGTACGATTACTTACGCTAACGATTAGAAAGCTTTAAAAAATGATACTTTGTAAGTATATTCCAAAATCAAAACTTTATTGGGTGCTACAACAATGTATACAAATGTATAATAAACACTAAAATACATGCACAATACCGTTGCAGTCATTTTCAAAGTATATTGAAAGTCCAGGTGTTTTAAAGGCAGGAAAATGGTTTTTATTGTTTTAACTGTAGCCCAGCAATCGAAAAAATCTGAAAAAAATGCACAAAAATTTGTGTCTTAAGAGGAATCTTTGACATTTTTTTCGAGCCTGTTCCAGACTTCTAAGACACAGTAAAAGATATTTGTTGGTATTTGTTTTCGAAAATATTTTTTGTGTTTGAATTTGGGCTTGAGAAAATATTGAAAAATGTTTTTCTGATAGTTCAAATTGTGTTCTTATTTATCATATTTTTTTCAGTTTGATAAAATAGTGTTAAGTTGTCGAAAAAAATTGAAGTTTAAAAGACACGTTTTTGGCTGGACAGGTGTGTGGGTGGTGAGACGGGGGCTAAGAAACCTTTCAAAAATATTATTTTTATGTTAGAATTATAGTGTAACCACTCATATGTAATTTGGTTGAGGGGAACATTTTACCATTTTATCCCTTTGAAACCATTTTGAGAAAATGACGTTTGAAACGTTTCTGAAATTGTGCAATTTTGAGCTACTTTTCACAGAAAACTATTCAATTTTCGAAAAACTTTATTGGACATTATTTAAAGCACATGAACTCATTATGTAATAATGTGAACAAATCGCCGCTAGTGAAAATATTAACAACGTGAGAGACAAGCCAAAAAAGCTACATTTTTGCAATTTTTAAAAAAACAAAAGAATAGAGGAATATGGCGTTAATGTTATCTCATAGAGCGCATTTATCACTATATTTACTAAAAATTGAAAGAAAAAATTTGAAGCCGTTTTTGAGAAAATGTGGTTTTTGTAATTTTAAAGGATTTCAAATATAGTGTGCAATATTTCGCAAAAACTAGTGAAGTTTTCAAAAAATGTACATGACCTTAATGAAAGAACTTACTTTGGACAAAACATTTTATTTGAAGGAAAAATCTCTGTCTTCAATTTTGTAGTTCTAGGAAGACGCCGACAAATAGGAAATGAAAATCGTGCGTGTTATGAATTTGTGAGATTCGAAGTATTTCTTGGGTATTTTTTGAAGTAAATTTGTAAATTGCCTTGAAACATTGAATTTGAAGGATAAGTGAATTAGAAGAAAACCAGAACTGTAAGTGGTAAAATATAAGTTGTTAGTTCGCAACGCTGAGAAAACATCTCAACTGAACGAAGGGGACTCTGAACCGAAGAAAAAAAGAAAAGTCAAATAACCGAAGATAGTTGAAAGCGTCGGCGACGCCACATTCAGCTAGAAAGATATTATTTAGAATTACACATTTATGAGCATTAAAAACTAACCATGTATTTTCGATAAAACGTTGAAGGGATATTTTGTTTTTACTTAGATACAAATTCGAAGAGTCTACGCGCGTGAAATATCTCTCTGTATGTTTATATGTGTGCCACACGTCCTTCCGAACCATGGAGCAAATTGTTGGTATTTTTATAACGTATGCCCAAAGTACCGTTTGTGAAGTGCAATCGCAATCGCAAGTATCGCGCGGCTCGTTTGGGCGTCCTCGCCTGTGTTGAGCCCCAGGAAGGGCGTGAAAAGAGGAGGATGACTTACGTGCGCGCATCTTCCCCTTCAGATTTACCCAAGGCCATTCACTGCTTTCGTGATGTTGCTGAATTTTTTTTAATAAATCACTGAATTTTTTTTGTTGGTTTTGTGAATAACGCGTTGATACCCATAGACGGAGTTCCACAGAACAAAATCGGATACGTGACCTTGTTCGAGAATAATATGTGGTGCTTGAATTGCTGTCAGCCATTCCATTCAATCGGTTGCAGTTTCAAGAATTTGAAATTGTGAAGGCAGGAAAGCCTCATCTACCGTTTCTATATTTCAAAGCGAATATAACTAGGGGTGCCACTATAGCATGTACTTACTAGCATTATTCGTAAGTTTTGCCTTTTTTGAAAATTCAGAGAGTTCAACGAAAATGGAATCTGTACTATTGTTATAAGTATACTTTGATCTATTCAAGAAAGAAATTAAACACAAAAATTGAAGCGGTTTTTGAGAAATTGTTTTATAAATTGTCTTTACCTGAAGCAAAAATTGACGCAAAAATTCTCTTATTTTTAAAACATTGTACATGATACATCAGTATTTAATGATCTACTTATTTAGAACAGATTTTATTGAGGAGAAAAATGTCTTGAATATTGTAGTTGTAAGGTGCCAACAAATTGTTAAACTTTTGCAATTTTCGAAATTTTGGAGAGTTCAACGAAAATGGGACGTGCGCAATTTTTTATGCAATTTTTTATGCCTCTCAATTTATGCAATTGAGAAAAAAAGGATCCAATAATTTAGAGACATTTTTGAGAAAATTTTGAAAATGTTGACTTCATGTGAAGAAGCTCCAAAAGTTATAATATCCATTTCAAATTTGCAGGGTCTTGAATTCGGCGAGATTAATCGCAGAATATTAATTTTGGAGATAATTGGTTGAACGGTTTAGGATTTATTGTTGAACGGGCGGACAGAATGACATTGCCGTAAACCAATGTTCCAGTAACAAAGACCCGACAAAACGAAGATTCTGACTACATGACGTGTGTGATGAAGTAATTTACTAAATACGGGAACAAGAAACAATATTTATTCACTTTTTCGGCATCACGACCCTACAATGCGAGGGTCAAGGGATTTTTCTCGCAAAATATCACCAGTTTATCCCTCTGATCTTAAACTCAGAATACGCCACTGCAAACCGCGTCAGAAAAAATGCAGAAGACAATTGTTGACACGAGCCGCCAAAAATGATTCAAATTTGGTGCCGTCCGAGTAATTCAAGTATTTACAACAATTTTTGGCATTAAGTACTAGCTCAGAACATACATTTTAAACGTCGCGCGTTGGAGATTTCCCCAAATTCCGCGCGCTAATTCTAAACAAATGAGGAGAGTCACTTCTTTCTCGATGTGCTTTGGAAGACATGTTCTTTGACGCCAGATTCTCAACTGTTTGTAAAAAATGCTTTCAAACACGACCGCAAGATTGCAGCACTTATTGGTCATCTGGCAGGCCGACGGTTTCCTTTATCGCAATTCTTAGGAATTCCGCGACCGAGCATTTTAAAAAATTCAAAACTCCACAACAGTCATTTCATAGCAGTCGTACCCTTGGCATAGACGAGCAAGCATGAGTGCATGTGTAATCGCGTGCCGTGGCAATTGGAATTAAACTCGAGACAGTTGCCAACAAGTCAAATTCTAAGTGGTCGCAGGGCCTTTCCCCAGTAAATGGAGTATTGAAGAAACGTAGAGTGTGTTTTGCTAATCGAAACAAGCGCAAAAATGCTTTTCCCCGCTCCCAAAACAGGTAAAGCTTAACTATCTATTCAATGATCACTGATTCTTTCATTTAAATATTCTAACAAGAGGGATCCATTGCATTTTTTGCAGAGATTCAGCGAGAGAGTTGGAAGTTTGTATCCATGAGCCGACAGTCCCGCCGCTTATTTTAGATCTCCCACTTCGAAGTTGTTTTGCAGACTACTACAATAATTTTCTTACAATTAGTGGTTGCAACTTTCAGTTTTATTTTATAAATGTTGCATCTGTTTCTTTACGTTTCTTATTGTGTTGGAAATACGGAAATAAATGCCTCTTTTCTATTTCATAGCATCTCACAACGTTTGATGCATCCGGATTCAGTATGGAAAATAGACACTGCATGTAACGATTTCGTAGTTTTTCCCTTTATACTTGCTATTTCATTCTACCATTTATCTGCAGTTTTAGGCAGATTTATTGTCATGAGAGACAAATTTCAGTTAATATTGAGAAAGTATGAGAATGCGTAATATTAGAATGTTGTCGAAGGAACACAAACCGGCCAATTTAAAAAACTTTAATTATGCAACGTGAAGACCTAAAATAGTAATTTGCCTTATTAGAACTAGCTTTGATAAAAACATTTCATACGTATTAAATTTATTTAGAAAATTATCTGATTCATTAAAATTCAATCGCCAAAAATTCTTGGGGGAAAACGTTATCACAATATCTTAATACAACTAAAATATCATACACGTTCCCCGATATATTACAGATATCATTAATATGGGATTATTCACTTATCAGGTTTTCGCTTGATGTAACTTTTAATAACATCACAATGCGTGTTTCATTGGCCCGTTAGTTTTCAAAGCCAAAATATTGTAATATTTAGATACTTATTCATTATATTACATAATTTCCAAGTTCTCATCTATAGAAAATTTCCAAACTGTAATTTCCTGTTATTATGTCAGTAATAGATTGTTTTTTAAATGTTTCTCTTCTCAAGTTTTCTTATCCCAATGATTCATCAAACGCCAATACAAAGCAAGTCTGCAAAGACTTTTCTAACAATCAGATTCCCCGTGTTCCGCCTATGGCCCCCCTGACGGCCCTGGCCACTCGCTAGGGCATCCCTCTTCCCGCGTGGCAACGCGCGCCATTTTATTGGGCGCGCAGGCGGGGGTCCACTCGTGGGCGAAGGTGCTGAGCACAAAGAGGGCGCTCCTCGAGTCGGTCGCCGCCTTCGCCTCCGTCGACCTGCCGGCGTCGCGAGCGCGCGCGCACGCACAAAGCGACCGCGCGGGGGGCGCCGCCGCCCAATATAGCGCCTCCGCCCCCGCCCCGCCCCCCGGGTATATTGGCACGCCTTCTCGAGAGGCGCGCGAGTTACCTTAATAAAGGGCGCGCGCGCGCACGCCGCCGCCGCCGCCGCCGCCTCCACCGCGTTATAACAAACAGGCGCGTACGAACGCGCCTCCAGACAAACGAGATGCTCGCTGCCCGCGCCGCCGCCGCCGCCGCCATCCGCCCCGAACGTCGCCCGCGCCGCCCGCGCCGCGCCGCGATATTGTCCCGGCGCCGTAAGTTATAGCAGTTAATATCGTATAAAGTACATCGGCCCGCGCCCATATAAATAACCGCCCCCCGCTGTGCTCGAATTGATCGGAGGGGCGCACGGGATGAAGTTGGAGCGGCGGCGGAGGCGGCGGCGGAGGCGGGGGCGGCGCGGAGCGCGGCGTGGAGGAAGAGGCGGGGCGTGCTTCGTGCGTCACGCCTCTCCTTCGGTCCCGCCACCGCCCCGGCGTCGCCCTAATTGCACGGGAGGAGAGCGACGAGCGGGCGGGAGAGTGAGGCGCGGCGGGGCGGGGCGGGGTGGGACAGGTCGCTGGGGGAGGGGAGAGTGGGGGCGAGGAGGGCGACCGCCTCCGCCGGTGTGATGAACGCGCCCCTCACATCGCACGCTACACAGAAATATACTTCAGAAGGTTTCCTGGGGCGCGGCGGCGGTGGCGCGGAGGGAGGCCTGGCGGGGCGGGGCGGGGCGGGGGCGCGTGCTGCCTCGGGCGCACACAAGACGCGGCGGGGAGGAGCGGCGCGCGTGGGACGCTTCGGGTCGCGCAACATGGCTGGCTCTATCTCAACGGGCGCATCTGCGGCGCGCGCTCGCAATTTCCTAGGGCACGTCCCATCAGCTTCACTGTTAAGTGTGGAGCCACTCAGAAATACACTTCATGCGTGTCGTGGATAACTATCACCAAGAAAAATATAGTCAATCTACCCCTGCGAACATTCTGTACTTAATAAAGTATTGTTTTTAAAGTGGAAATCATTTGTACTGTAAGTATACATTATTAGAATTTGCAATTTTGTATATTATTTCTTTGTTCGTTTCTTACATTCGACCGTTTGTTATACATTTACACATTAATCTTTAAAGAAATTATTTCTTTTCAAATATTGGAAATAAAAATTGCTAACTCTTTAAGGGAGTATCGACAATGCAATGAATGCAAGAATTGAATTCCGTTCCGCTGTCGCGAATTTCTGTGAATTATTTCACATTATTGTCACTGGATAGAACTTGATAGAATATTGATAGAAATTTATGATATCAGACTTGTTTTCCAATACAAGTTTACAAAAAATTTGTATTATATTTTATGCAGTTGTGGAATTCACATAGTTTTGACAACACTGCGATGGAAACAGTGAGTTGTTCGCATTGTGAAAGATACACAGGTGTGTTCACTCCCAGTCTAAAACAAGCTTATGTGAGGACTAGTTCTTAGAGTTCTCGCATATAAGTGCTGCAATCTTTGGGTCTCATTTGGGTAAGGTCGTGATTGGTCGTGTAATGTGTAACAGCCACAGTTTAAGGTGTCAGTCTTAAGATGTATATCTTACACTGCGACCCAGACCGATCTTGCGCACCGTACGGACAAGCGAGGATCTAGCCTCAAACTTGGCTTCAGAAAATTTGCCCCGAAGTAGGCTAGTTAACGCACCTATGTATCTTACATCGTGGTTGATCGCTTCTTGGTTGAATTCTTTTCAAATAATAGCTTAGATGTTGGCAGGGTAGAAAGTGCAATATTTCAATTCTACGTAGCTGCGTCCAATAATACGAGAAAATATGTGCTGTTGGGCACCACTAGTTTAATAAAGTCACATTAGTAGCTTTTGCTTTTCATTAAAGGTATGGTAAGATTTCATCTATTAGAAAGTCTCTCTTCACTTTTACATTAACTAGGAGATTATCAGAAATGTATACTTCCAGCACCCAAAACCAATGTTGCAGGTATTGTTAACATAATCAGGCAAATAAATGGTCACGGAATTTCAAATTAATTTTTAATATACGTGAGATTTTGAAAAAGATTCTGTAAAATTTGGGGGTACTTTACATGAAGCCCCCCAGACATTTTCAAAATTTTCTCAAAAACGGCTTCAAATTTTTTCTTTAAATTTCTTGTAAGAATAGAGTAAAATACACTTATTAAGGTGGCATAGGTTCGATTTTCACAGATAACTCTGAATTTTCAAAAATTGCAAAAGTTTGACTTTTTGCCGCCTCTTCCTTCAACTACTAAATAGAAGATAGAGATTTTTCTTTTAAATAAAAATTGTTGTCCAAAGTGAGTTCTGTCATTAAGTCATATACATTGTTTTGAAAATTTTAGTAGTTCTCGCGCAATATTGCGTGCAGTATGTGCAATTTTAAATAATTACAAAAACAAGATTTTCTCAAAAAAGGGCTGCACATTTTTTCTTTAAACTTTTGGTAGGAATAGTGCCTAATGTATTTTATGAGAAGACAAAATCGCCGTATTGCTCTATACTTTTGATTTTTCCACAATTGCAAAAATGTATTTTTTTTACTTGTCTCTCGTCGTTAATATTTACATTAGCCTTGATTTGTTGACATTAATTTATTAAGGAGTACATGAGCTTTAAATAATGTCAAGTAAAGTTTCTCGAAAGCACAACCATTTTCTGTGAAAACTAACTCAAAATTCCGCATTTTCAGAAACGCTCGAACGCCATTTCCTCATATAAGGACGCAAATTTTTTCTTGAAACTTTTGTAACAGATAGTGATAATTACACTCTTTAATATGACGTAAAGTTTATTTTGAGTTATTTTTTGTTTTTTCAAAAATTATACAAATGTGATTTTTTTTAAAAAGATCTCTCACATCTTTAATATTCACATTACCAGCAATTTGTAAAGATTATTATATTTGTGTAAGTGCTTCAAAAACTTCAAATAAAGTATTTTGATAACTCAAAAATTTTCTGTGAAAATGATCTTCAAATTTCGCATTTTTAGTAACGCTAAAACGCAATTTCCTTTAAAAGGGCATGTAATTTTCAAAAGAAAATTGTGATTTAGGACTAGGTTTTTGTGCTCTTTAATATTCTAAAAAGAATATTTCCGTTCTACTAATAGGAATTCGAAAAATAGGAAAATGGCAAAAAAATGTGCTTTTGGCGGTGATAGATGGCAGCTGGCAAGAAAGAGTATGTGGCAATTCCGAAGGTGCGTGAAGTTGGCACCCCCACTTTGTCGAAAATTCAAATGACATACGCCAAAGTTTTGCCCAAGTTTTGCCCAAGTTTGCCCAACCAATAAAAAGTTTTGCCCAAGTCACACAACGCCAGAAATCGAAAATCAAATTTTGGACTTTAAAGTGACTAGCATCCCCACTTTGTCGAAAATTAAAATGACATACGCCAAAGTTTTGCCCAAGTTTTGCCCAAGTTTGCCCAACCTTTAAAAAGTTTTGCCCAAGTCAAATAAAGCCGCAAATCGCAAATCAAAATTTCGGACTTAAACGTCCTGGAGCACTCCCACAAACCTATTTCCAACTTTCGAACACGCCATCGGTTTGCCCACGATGAGACCAAGTACATCGAGTCATAAAACAGTTTTGCCCAAGCCACACAACGCCGGAAATAGCGAAAATCGCAAATCAAATTTTCGCCTTTAAAGTGACTAGAACCCCCACTTGCGAATTTCAAAGTTTTGAACAAACCATCGTGTAGAAGAGTTTTGCCCATTTTTGAATCAATTTGTAAAAAGTTTTGCCCAAGTCAAACAAAGTCGTAAATTGCAAATCAAAATTTCGGACTTAACACTCCTGAAGCTCCCCCACAAGGCAATTTCGAAATTACGAACACATCACAGTTTTGCTGACGACGAACCCAAGCAAATCCAGCCATAAAAAAGTTTTGCCCAACTCACAAAAAGTCGGAAATCGCAAAAAAAATTTTCGGACTTAAACTTCCTAGAGCTCCCCAAAAACAAATTTCAAAATTTCGAACATACCATGGTATCGTTCACGATTGATTCAAAGTCATTGAGCCTTCAATAAGATTTGCCCAAGTCACACCACGCCAAAAATCGCGAAAATAGCAAATCATATTTTGGACTTTAAAGCGACTAGCACCCCAATTGCGAATTTCAAAGGGGTGAAGGTACCATCGTGTAGAAGAGTTTTGTACATTTACGAATCAATTTGTAAAAGGTTTTGTCCAAGTCACAGAACGCGAGAAATCGCAAATCAAGATTTTGGACTTTAACCCACTGTAGCTTTCCCACAACTGTTTTTCGAAATTTTGAACATACCACCGGTTTGCCCATCATGAGCCCATCTTCATCGAGCCATAAACAAGTTTTGCCCAAGTCACAGAAAGTCAGGAATCGCAAATCAAAATTTCGGACTAAAACCTCCTATAGGTCTCCCAAACAGAAAATTCAAAATTTCGAACATGTCATCGTTTTGCCCACGATCGGCCCAAGTCCATCGAGCCTTAAAAAAGTTTTGCCCAAGTCACACAACGCCAGCAATCGAAAATCAAATTTTGGACTTTAAAGTGACTAGCACCCCCACTTTGTCGAAAATTAAAATAACATACGCCAAAGTTTTGCCCAAGTTTTGCCCAGGTTTGCCCAACCTTTAAAAAGTTTTGGCCAAGTCACACAACGCCGGAACTCGAAAATCAAATTTTGGACTTTAAAGTGACTAGCACCCCCACTTTGTCGAAAATTAAAATGACATACGCCAAAGTTTTGCCCAAGTTTTTGCCCAGGTTTGCCCAACCTTTAAATAGTTTTGCCCAAGTCACACAACGCTGGAAATCGAAAATCAAGTTTTGGACTTTAAAGTGACTAGCACCCCCACTCTGTCGAAAATTAAAATGACATACGCCAAAGTTTTGCCCAAGTTTTGCCCAGGTTTGCCCACCTTTAAAAAGTTTTGCCCAAGTCACACAACGCCAAAAATCGAAAATCAAATTTTGGACTTTAAAGCGACCAACACCCCTACTTGCGATTTTCAAGGTTTTAAACATACCATCCTGTAGAAGAGTTTACCCCATTTTTAAATCAATTTGTAAAAAGTTTTGCCCAAGTCACAGAACGCGAGAAATCGCAAATCAAGATTTTGGACTTAAACCCACTGTAGCTTTCCCACAACTGTTTTTCGAAATTTTGAACATACCACCGGTTTGCCCATCATGAGCCATCTTCATCGAGCCATAAACAAGTTTTGCCCAAGTCACAGAAAGTCAGGAATCGCAAATCAAAATTTCGGACTAAAACCTCCTATAGGTCTCCCAAACAGAAAATTCAAAATTTCGAACATGTCATCGTTTTGCCCACGATCGGCCCAAGTCCATCGAGCCTTAAAAACGTTTTGCTCAAGTCACACAACGTCAGCAATCGAAAATCAAATTTTGGACTTTAAAGTGACTAGCACCCCCACTTTGTCGAAAATTAAAATAACATACGCCAAAGTTTTGCCCAAGTTTTGCCCAGGTTTGCCCAACCTTTAAAAAGTTTTGGCCAAGTCACACAACGCCGGATCTCGAAAATCAAATTTTGGACTTTAAAGTGACTAGCACCCCCACTTTGTCGAAAATTAAAATAACATACGCCAAAGTTTTGCCCAAGTTTTGCCCAGGTTTGCCCAACCTTTAAAAAGTTTTGGCCAAGTCACACAACGCCGGAAATCGAAAATCAAATTTTGGACTTTAAAGCGACCAACACCCCCACTTGCGATTTTCAAGGTTTTGAACATACCATCCTGTAGAAGAGTTTAGCCCATTTTTAAATCAATTTGTAAAAAGTTTTGCCCAAGTCAAATAAAACCGCAAATCGCAAATCAAAATTTCGGTCTAAAACCTCCTGTACGTCTCCCAAACTAAAATTTCAAAATTTCGAACAGGTTATCGTTTTGTCCATGATCAGCCCAAGTTCATCGAGCCTTAAAAAAGTTTTGCCCAAGTCAGACAACGCCGGAAATCCAAATCAAATGTTGGACTTTAAATTGACTAGCACCCCCACATTGTCGAAAATGCAAATGACGTACGCCAAAGTGTTGCTCATGTTTTGCCCAAGTTTGCCCAACCTTTAAAAAGTTTTGCTCAAGTCAAATAAATCCGCAAATCGCAAATCAAAATTTTTGACTTAAACTTTCTGTATCTCTCCCACAAGTGTTTTTCGAAATTTGGGACGTAGCATCGTTTGCCCACGATGAAACAAAGTTTATTGAGCTAGAAAAACTATTTGCCCAAGGCACAAAAGCCGGAAATCGGAAATCAAACTTTCAGTATCTAACTTCCTTTAGCTTTGCCCCAATAATTTCGAAATTTTGAACACACCATCTTTTAACCAAATCTTGCCGAAATTTACCCAATTTTAAAGGAACATACTCGTATTTTATTAAGCGGAAACTTCATGTTGATTGTTGTTTTGAAAAATGAAAAAAAATGTATTTGCAGGACGACGCAAAAAAATATGTACTCTATTATAGGAGAAATTTTAAACAGAAAATTTGGAATTATTTTTCAAGATAAGTTGATATGTCGCGGCTTCATTGACAGTACAACGATTACTCAAAATATCCATTGGATATCAGAGACTCCCGAATTCCGTGACTAACAATTTTGGAGAAAACCATCTGATCGGTTTAGGTGCTAGCGTACTACACAGACGTACTACATATATATGGACGGACTGACCGACGGATGGACAGACGGACCACTAGATGGTGCGATAGACGGTCCGACGGAGGGAAAGATGGATGGTCGGGCAGATGGATGGATAGACAGCGGACGCGTACGGAAAGTTTTCGCGATATTGGTTTTTTGGTATCAAGGAACAACAAAATATGGATTCTGACATTATAACAAGTTGTAGCCAGTAAATTACTATAATTAAAAACAAGATTCATCCATTTTTTCAATACCAGGACCCCGCCAGTAATTAATAATAAAATAAGAAATAAATTGATAATAAAATATTTGTAATCATTTCAATCGTTTTTCGTTTACTTTCTTGCACATTTACTTATGTATACGATGTAAAGCAAATAGTATAGACGTCTTAATGCGTTCAAAATTAGCAATATACATAATTTAGAGGAAGTTATGTGATGCCGGAGAAAATATATTTTCAAATTCCTACAGAACAACATGTATCGGAGTCTCCTGATCCCGTTAATGTCGCTTTATTGAAATCATTTTTCCGTCCATCACTCTGCCAGGGTTATTGTACGTCCCTTCGTCAGTGAACAACACTAACCTAAAGAATTCGTCGGATTTTTCCGAAATAAATACTCAAAAATCAATTTGGTCCGACGCGAATCCATCCAATTTTTAAATTAATTAATTGTATTTTGGTGGTACTTCACATTGATCCTCTGGGATGATCTTCTTAATAAAATGATATGTCATTTTCATGTTTTATTTTGTTTAATCAGCATTTGGACAAATGTAATATTTAACGAAAATCTCACATGTAGTTAATATTTACAATAAGGACTAATAATTAAATTTGTTCAAAGAATTGGTCGGCCTGACCGGGATTCGAACCCGGGTCTTCTGGTTTAAGCTCAGTTGCGCTGATCACCCCTTTGAACAGTGTTCGTGCTCCAACCCTTTGAACAGTGTTCATGGGCACACTATCGCACCTTGTATGTATAAAGATGACATTATATATATGTATATATATATATATATATATATATATATATATATATATATACATATATATATATACAATAAGGTCGTTTTTTATAGATGATTTTATTAGCAAGTACAGGAACTTCAAATGATTCTCTATGAAGTGCCTTGGAAACTCAAAACTTTAATGGGATAATTAACTAAAACTTTGGCGTTTTCAGAAACGCTCATACGTCGTTCCCTTAAACGCCTACAAGTTTTTCACCGAAAATTAACTCATAAAACCAGATTATACCCCTGTAGAATATTAATCTGTAAGTCATATTTCAATTATACTGTTCAGGAGCCGTTTGTATATCCAGTTGCTACATATAGCAAACAACTCTAACATAGCCAGAATCCATTTTTTGTGAGTTCTTGACACCGAAAAACCAATTGACGGCAAAATGTCCGCCTGTCCTTCCCTGACTGTTCGTGCCCCCGTGAACACCACTAGCGCCTAAGCCATAGGTTCGATTTTTTCCGAAATGGAGATTCCCCGATCAATCTGGCTGAACTCGAAGCTTTGCGATTTTGAAAAGCATTCTTCAAAAGTTGTGGTATACTTTACTTGATGCTCCATGGATATTTTCTAAATTTTCTTCAAAACAGCTTCAATTTATTTTCTTTAAATGCTTTATCTTCAGCCACTGTTTAGTTTGCACGCGAGATTAAGTTTCTGTAACGCTTTGTTCGATGTAAAGTGTAGTGTCGTAAATTTTACTTTGCGCGCCTGCTGGTGTCATAAAGTTGTCAAATTTTGTGAAAAATGTCCAGGGAAAGTATTTATGTGACTGAAATTCAGCGTATTCATTAAGAACTGTCGGATGATCAACATGATCATGAATTGGATAGAGATAGTGACCTGAGTGTTGACAATATAGAACAACATCAGCATGATAGTGCATCGGAACAAGAGCTTTCATTTATTTTTCATTGTTTCTATATTTTCATTGTGTCTCTTTAATCCTTAAATAACATATGTAATCTATAGAATATATGTTCTATATCATTCAAAGATATTACACAGCGAGATAAGATCGCGTAGTTCTACAATTTCTTGATTTTATTCTAGAGTCAACGAATGTCGTAACATGTGAGAAACTTTTGCGCGCGCCCGCTCAAGGGTTAAACATGGCTGAAATTAATTTTGGAAAGAAAAAAAATTATTTTATTATATAAAATAATTTTTCACAATGTAAAATGCATGTGTGTGCACCCCAGCAATAAAAATTACAGAAACTGTAAAAAAGGACTAAACAGAACAAAGCACATTATAATGCAAACCTTGCCTATCTGAAGCTAATTAAAATAATTAAATTATCTAAATTATAATTGAAACAAATTATACCCTACATATAAGAAACAAAAGCCTATTGCGTATTATACAATAAATAATGTAGTAGATATTGTAGTGAGATATATCTACTACATTATAGTGAGATATATCGACACTAAATACCAAATGGTGTTGCAGACGAACTGATACACCTGCCTGAGATGGATTTGGAAAATTGAACACTATATCGTCTTTATCTGTACCATACATTGTCATTTACCATGACAAACCTTTCGCTCGTGGTATTTAATTTCTTTAAATATTTTACCTAAAAAATACTTCCCATTTTAACTCCAAAAACCTCTGCAATATGTTTAACAGTTTTTTACTGCACAGTTTTGTGAGAATGAAATCACCTTGGCTTCTAGATATCTTCTCCAAATTTCTAAAATAATAAAAAACAATCAATATATAACCTGAAGGCGAGTCACCGTAAGATCAGTTGTACTTTTGAATGGCCAAAGGTACAACAGTACATGTTGGTAAAAGGCACAACATACCCTCTCATAAGAACATATCATAAGAAGAAACATATTATAAGAAGGACAAACAATTGTTTAGGGAAATAAATTATAAAAAATAAGTAATTAATTTTCCAACTGGTTTTACTTGGTTGTGCCCATTACTACATTATATTACACGTGTAATGACTTCTGTACGCGTAACTGCATTCATCTTTTAAACAATAGCAGTAAAAAGTACTGTTGAAGTAAACTAGTGCTGCTACAGAATGGCACAGACTTTCCCGTATTAGTTTTCTATTTCCTTGGGTCTTAGATATTCGGAATTGCCACAAAACCCTTTCTTGCCAGCTATGATCTATTACCACCAAAAGTACATTTTTTTGTCATTTTCTTAATTTTTCGGTTTCCTATTGGCAGAACGGAAATATTAATTTTAGAATATTAAAGAACACAAAAACCTAGTCCTAAATGGCAATTTTCTTTTAAAAATTATGTACCGTTTTAAGAGAAAATGGCGTTTTAGCGCTCCTAAAAATGCGAAATTTGAAGCTCATTTTTACAGAATATGTTTGAGTTTTCAAAATACTTTATTTAAAGTTATTTGAAGCACTTACACTAACAAATATAATAATGTTTACAAATTGCTAGTAATGTGCATATTAAAGATGTGAGAGATCTTTCAAAAAAATTACAATTATGTAATTTTTGAAAAAACAAAAAATAACTCAAAATAAACTTTACGCTATACTAAAGAGTGTAATTCGCACTATCCGTTACAAAAGTTTCAAGAAACAATTTGCAGCCATATATGAGAAAATGGCGTTTGAGCGTTTCTGAAAATGCGAAATTTTGAGCTACTTTTCACTGAAAAAGGTTGTGTTTTCGAGAAACTTTCCTTGACATTATTTAAAGCACATGTACTCATAAGTATAATAATGTGAACAAATCGCCTCTAACGTAAATATTATCGACGTGAGAAACATGTGAAACAATTTACATTTTCGTAATTTTTGAAAAAAACAACCGATACAACAATATGGCTTTTATGTCATCTGATAGAGTACATTTACCATTATCCTTACCAAAAGTTTAAAGAAAAAATTTGGAGCAGTTTTTGAGAAAATCTTGGTTTTGTAATTTTTTTAAAATTGCACATGTTGCATTCAATATTGCGCGAAAAATACTAAAATTTTAAAGAACATTTACATGACCTTAAAGAAAGAACTCACGATGAAGAACAAATTGTATTTGAAGGAAAAATCTGTATCTTCAATTTTGTAGTTCCAGAAAGACGCCGTAAAAATTTTAAACTTTTACAATTTTCAAAAATTCAGTTATCCGAGAACATCGGACCTACGCCATGTAAATAAGAGTATTTTACTCTATTCATACAAGAAATTTAAAGAAAAAATTTGGAGCCGTTTTCGAAAAAATTTTGAAAATTTGAATTTTTGAATTTACAAACCGAAGCGTTCATTCATAAACGACTTCTTCCAAAGCAGTCATAGGAATGATTATCTATAATACTTAATAATCTGAAGGGAATAATGTGAAACTGAATGGTTTTCGGTAAAATCCGTTACATTTTGCTAAATCAAACTTTTTCAGGCATAGAAATAAATAAACAAGCTATAGGGTGTTTCGTGTGTGTAGCGTCCCTTACTATACAATCGGAGAAAAGGTTCGATTTGGCTCTATTCTTCGCTGCAGTATGAAGCTGTGAGTGAAAACTGAACATGATATTAATGCATTATTCTTGCCGTTTATTAAATAAATGTAAACCTGAATTGTTGCTGCCAGGACACTTATTAGTATTCTCAAAAATAAGAAAGCAATACTTCTCCAAAATTAATATTTTTCAATTGATCTGGCCGAGACCAGAACCTGCGAATTTGAGACAAATAATTTGATGGGGATGCTTGATTTGAACTCCTCACACCATTTTCAGAAAATACAAACAAATTTCTCCAAATGTTTGCATTATTTTTTTTCTCAAATGAAGTGAAAAACGGTTGATAAAATCTCATGTCTTATTTCGTTGCGATTCCTGACTTTCCGTGACTTGGGCAAAACATTTTTATGGCTCGATGAACATGGGCTCATGGTGGGCACACCGGTGGTATGTTCGAAATTTCATAAAACATTTTTGGGAAAGCTACAGAAAGTTTAAGTCCGAAATGTTGATTTGCGATTTCTCGCGTTGTGTGACTTGGGCAAAACTGTTTTATGACTCGATGCACTTGGTCTCATCGTGGGCAAAACGATGGCATGTTCGAAAGTTGGAAATAGCTTTGTGGGAGAGCTCCAGGACGTTTAAGTTCAAAATTTTGATTTGCGGCTTTATTTGACTTGGGCAAAACTTTTTAAAGGTTGGGCAAACCTGGGCAAAACTTGGGCAAAACTTTGGCGTATGTTATTTTAATTTTCGACAAAGTGGGGGTGCTAGTCACTTTAAAGTCCAAAATTTGATTTTCGATTTCTGGCGTTGTGTGATTTGGGGAAAACTTTTTTAAGGCTCGATGGACTTGGGCCGATCGTGGACAAAACGATGACATGTTCGAAATTTTGAGTTTTCTGTTTGAGAGACCTATAGGAGGTTTTAGTCCGAAATTTTGATTTGCGATTCCTGACTTTCTGTGACTTGGGCAAAACTTGTTTATGGCTCGATGAAGATGGGCTCATGATGGGCAAACCGGTGGTATGTTCAAAATTTCGAAAAACAGTTGTGGGAAAGCTACAGTGGGTTTAAGTCCAAAATCTTGATTTGCGATTTCTCGCGTTCTGTGACTTGGACAAAACCTTTTACAAATTGATTCGTAAATGTACAAAACTCTTCTACACGATGGTACCTTCACCCCTTTGAAATTCGCAATTGGGGTGCTAGTCGCTTTAAAGTCCAAAATATGATTTGCTATTTTCGCGATTTTTGGCGTGGTGTGACTTGGGCAAATCTTATTGAAGGCTCAATGACTTTGAATCAATCGTGAACGATACCATGGTATGTTCGAAATTTTGAAATTTGTTTTTGGGGAGCTCTAGGAAGTTTAAGTCCGAAAATTTTTTTTGCGATTTCCGACTTTTTGTGAGTTGGGCAAAACTTTTTTATGGCTGGATTTGCTTGGGTTCGTCGTCAGCAAAACTGTGATGTGTTCGTAATTTCGAAATTGCCTTGTGGGGGAGCTTCAGGAGTGTTAAGTCCGAAATTTTGATTTGCAATTTACGACTTTGTTTGACTTGGGCAAAACTTTTTACAAATTGATTCAAAAATGGGCAAAACTCTTCTACACGATGGTTTGTTCAAAACTTTGAAATTCGCAAGTGGGGGTTCTAGTCACTTTAAAGGCGAAAATTTGATTTGCGATTTTCGCTATTTCCGGCGTTGTGTGGCTTGGGCAAAACTGTTTTATGACTCGATGTACTTGGTCTCATCGTGGGCAAACCGATGGCGTGTTCGAAAGTTGGAAATAGGTTTGTGGGAGTGCTCCAGGACGTTTAAGTCCGAAATTTTGATTTGCGATTGCGGCTTTATTTGACTTGGGCAAAACTTTTTAAAGGTTGGGCAAACTTGGGCAAAACTTGGGTAAAACTTTGGCGTATGTCATTTTAATTTTCGACAAAGTGGGGGTGCTAGTCACTGTAAAGTCCAAAATTTGATTTTCGATTTCTGGCGTTGTGTGACTTGGGCAAAACTTTTTATTGGTTGGGCAAACTTGGGCAAAACTTGGGCAAAACTTTGGCGTATGTCATTTGAATTTTCGACAAAGTGGGGGTGCCAACTTCACGCACCTCAATTCCGAATATCTTGCGAAGAATCAAGGAAATAGAAAACTAATGCGGGAAAGTCTGTGCCATTCTGTAGCACCACTTGTTTTTACTTTCCCGTACAGGGCGGCTCGTCCTAAGGGGCCACAGGGGCCGGGCCCCACCAATATTTAATAAAGCACAAAAATGTTTATTTATCTTTACAGTAATCTCTTTATGATAATTGCAATACTTTATTGGAATTCTTTATTCGTGAAGATCAACAATTCGTCCCCAGAACTCACTCCAACTCCCAATAACCAAGAATTGATGGTCATAGTTCCTTGCCGCACTCAAAGATTCCGCTTAAGGGGCCTGGCCTGCGTGGGCCCCAAAGCGATAACTCCACTCTGTTTACAAGGTCAGTGCACTTTCGCACTGGGCACGACCACTGCTTGGTAATTCAGCAGTCCTAGGGGCCCGCATCAGCGGGCCTTTCGCAGAGAAACGGCAGTCTGAGCGCGCCTTTTTCAAAGTGAACGTGAAGTTCTGCGCACTGTAAGATGAACACAGTGGATTCATTACACTGCTTTTCGTTTTCTTCTCTGGGACTTGAAGAAAAAAATGATATTAAACGGTTAGGAGCACATCAACCGAGCGACTTGTCATTTACACAAGTTGATGGAAAGAATAAACAAGCATTTTGTAATTAGAGGATTCTGAAAAACAAATCATGGTTGATTGTGAGTGAAGAAAAACAAAGCTAATTTTGCTTTTATTGTTTATTATTTAGTGAGGGATTGTGGACGACAGTAGGCTGTAAGGATCTGAAACATTTGAACGAAAGGATAAAGAAACACGACGAAAGTGCAATTGCATTTAGAAAATGCTTGCAAATTTAAAACTTTTGGAACTATGAATATTGTTGTACAGATTGATTCGGCGATCAAAATTTCAATTTAGAAACATAATGAACAAGTCGCAAAAAATAGACATATTTTAGGTAGAATGATTGAATGTTTAGTAAAATAATGTGGCACTCATCATTCATGAACTAACAATTAGAGGGCACGATGAATCTGAAGATTCAAAAGACCATGGCAATTTTGTAGACTTATCGTTACTCGGCAATCTAGATAGTGTGTTAGATAATCATTTAAACAATTCTTCTATTTATAAATATAACCCAAAACATGACAAAAAACGAGCTACTAGATTGTATGAAGTGTTTTTGGAGGAAGTGAAGAAAGACATAGATGTAGCTGATTATATTTCTCTGCAAGCCGATTAAACAACTGGCATAACAAATCGAAGTCTTTATTTTACGATACGTTCCCCTATCGAAATCTCATCATTACAAGAGATGAGCTATGGCATTAGCGTAATTTTTGTAAAAGTCTTTTGTTTCCATTGACATACTGTCACCTCCTTCCTATGTTAAAAAGGAGTAAATCCTCCCCCCTATGTTGGTGGGGGCGTGATAGGTGGGGAAACAAACGATCACCTAGCAACTGATCAAAATTCGTCGTCAAATTTTAGCCTGTCCAACAATTCAGATAAAATTACCACCGACTTGTGTATGTGGGAGGAGACGTTTGTCGACAATTTTTATGACTCAAATGATTCAAATCAGTGATTCCTGATTTTGTCCAGAAATTTTCGGTAATAAATCACTTTTGACTACTTGTAATCACAGTAATTCACTTCACACTCAAAACAGATGAAACAAAACTCGTCCACGAGCACCACGAGACAAACCGGCATAGGCAACTGTGTCATCTATCGTCTTAATTCCATATACCTCGGTGGCTGAAATCCATCACGGGCTTGAGAGGTGCTGCTCCACGTGTCGGTGTTGGGAATCATTTGCTACACTTTAGGGAGATTAAGGGACAGTATGGTACAATACAAAGGAGATGTTCGGCTCGTATCTCACGCCAGGACCAGGTTGTTGCGGCTGAAACCCAACTCCCTTGATGATGTCAGCTCTCGGTCGCTCGCTGGGGTCCCTCTTCGTCTGTCAACGCTTGCAAATAAGACGTTCATTCGAAGAGAGACCACTCGCACGAAGTGATTTCTTTTCAAAGTTAATGTGTCAAGGGACATTGGCCGAAAATTTCTGGTTGTTGTGCAACCACTGCAACAATGCCACGAACCGCCTAATTCTCCATTTATACGCTAAAGCACTTTTGGGGAATTTCTTAGAATCTTATGGAGTAATCTGAAAATAAATTATCAGTTCCCCTTCAGGAGATCGAGACACGTCGAATGACACCTCATATGTCTTTATTGGTGCACGGGAAGTGGCCTAACCGTGAGGCACGGAGCCGTATTTTCTCCACGCACGCACACGAAGAGTTTACTCAAATACTTTATAGGGATTGATATTGATTATTATTGATGTCTTAGCAGAATAAATCACTTAAAGTCTTAACTCAAAGAGGGTTTAAAAATTGTAAAATGATGCAAAAGATTCCGCACTTCCACGTTGGGGAAAAATGCGGAATTTCCACAAGAAGTAATCATATTATTTTCCTTCCCCATTTTGAACTCAAATCTCACTTTACAATATTTAACGAAAATAACGTCCAAAAAAGTATGAATGTTGTAAAAGTAATATTCAAAATTATGTATCACGCAGCTTTTATGTATATTCATAATAAAATTTTATTAACTATTTTAAAGTAAGAAACATTTCATTTAAAAAGGCTGGGAAATAATATGATTACTCCTTGTCACCATTTTTCTAGTATTGAAATTAAGGACTTTTCTTATAATTTTAAAATTATTTACACCAACATTGAGTGAAATTTATACTGCTATTTGATATCTTAGCAATCATTTATCTGTTCTAATTTCAAAATTTTATCTGGTCCCTCTACAGAGATATTGCAGTTGAAAATTTGGAAAAAAATCCAAAATTCTAATTTTTAGGAGACGTAATTTTTAAGTGGTACGCTACATATCATTGATATTTTCTACTCTGTTATGTGCAACGTAACTGCACTGTTATGTGTAAAACCTACTTGTGTATGTGTAAAAATTAAGACTGTAAATCTATCTTTTCTTTGAAACATTACTCCCTGAAAATCGAAATTTGTGAATTGGCTTTTGATAATTTTGGGTGCTAATATTATTAAAATAAGAACATATTAGATAGATAAATATTACATTTATATTGTAGAATAGAGTTTACTGAATCCAATGCATTTCAGTTTAAAAAGCTACAACAACTAGCGCTGAGTAATTAACAAAACCGTCAATGTCTACAAACGAGAAGAATGGCGCGCGGCTTTGATGAATGGAGTGCGGAGAAATGACCGCCATTTGTGGACCATGTACAATTCTTTTAACGGTTGTGAACAACCAAAACATAAGAGAATATTGATGCATGAATTTATTATGAGATGTTGAAGCGATCAATTTATATAATTCTGAACCACTTAAGACGGAATGATCCCGAAGTGTTAAATCCGGTGGATAGATTCGCAGAAGCAAGTCTACTCCACCGACACGTTTGGAAGAAGGCATTTTAAAAAGAGGTATTTTCTATGGGGAAACGAGAGAGATCACTATATATCACGTCACACTCCCACCACTTTCCTCAAGACTTGCATGAAGGCGCAATAATGGAGAAGTGGGAGGTAGCACTAAGAGGGAACGAGCAGGAGCAGGCTGGCCTTCCATCCAGCAGACTGGAACTATCAATCCATTGCCGGAGATGTCGGCACCACAGCAGTTGCAATAACAATAATGCAGTAACAATAGCATAAGTTGCAAGAAACTAAGTAGACGTCCCTCGGGCATTAGAGATTAACAATGGCTGTGTACATTTCAAGAAGAAGCCCCTCAGATATTAGCGAGAAGCATTGGTACCTATAACTACTTAGTAGATAAAATAATAGAATAAAATAGATACGTTTATGTAAACAATGACGATATAGTGTGTTTTATCAAATGTATCGAATTAAATACCACAAAATCTTCTGTTACTGAAGCTTCTTGATTTAAACATGCCAGGCGAGTTTTTCTCTTACTTTATTAAATATCCATTACACTAGCTTAAGCATTTTTCGTTTTGGTGTTCAGTTCGAATGGAGTTCAGTTCAGTACACTGATGTAAACTGCAAGATGTATAGTCAAAAAGCTCCGATCCCCACACAGTGGCCGAAGTGACTTTTCGGAAGTAGATGTGAGTCTCTTGAGAATAGATCTGGGTTTTTGAGTCAGATATTGGCGTAAAGCATGAATCCGGTGTAAAAGAAAAATATTCTTTACATTTATTGTTAAAATGTCCTAGCATCCTATCCCAATTAGACGATTGTAAAATAAAAATTAATTTACCACCAGTGCTTTGGACTCACTTTCGTTTCTGATCTATGTAGTCCATTTTCACAAGGATAACAAGTGCCATAACCAAATCCGAATTTCAGTCACACTTCCACGGTTATTCATATGGATCATATTTTCTTTTCATTCAGGTCCCTCCAGAAGTGTGGCCATCGGTCTCGTCAGTGAGGTGTAGGTTACTAAAACAAACATTATATTCAAGGCATCAGAATTTTGGTTGTTGAACACTTTTTTTGACTAATCCCAAAATTTTTTGATTGCAAAGCTAGCGACCTTCTCATCAGCCAGGGGTTGTTGCCCGCGGCCAGGGGTTGTGGCCCGCGCCCGATTCCTTAGCCACAAAAGGGTATTATTAGCTGTTTGAATGAGTTTTACATGGCCGTCCAAATAACAACGCAATGTTTTATGCTCCAAATGACGGCGGCACATTCCTTCTCCGTTGTTCCGAACCTCTCCATAGGTGCAGACAATTTCCTGATTAAAAGCAAGACTGAGTGCTCTTCCCTATTGGTATCAAGTTACGACATTCACACATATTCCGCGAACCACTTGCAGAATGAATTTCTCTCTGTAATTTGGCGCACGGAGCACCGTATCTTTGCATAATACCTCTCACAATATAACAAGCGCATCTTCGCACTCCTGCGTCCACTTTGTCATGTGTTTCCCTCTTTCGCAATACGTCACTATGCGGAGCAGCCTTTTCAGCGAATGCATGAATGACTTACGGTAGTAACCGGTTAGCCCTAAAAACGCACATACGTTTCTTTTGGTTTTTGGTGTGTGAAAATTCTTAATAGTTTGGAATTTCACATCTAACGGACGCATTTCTTCGCTTCCCACCCTAGGTTACAGATTTTTACAAGTTCTGTGCAAATTTGCATTTGCCAGGTTGAACGTCAATTTGGCATTTCTCAGAATTTTAAAAATCTATTTTAATTGAACAATATGCTTCATCCAGCTTTTCAAATATATAGCTATATCGTCCTGGAATGGTAGCTAGAACGGTCACGCAGCAAGGTGGTCATCATTTTGCTAAACAAAAATGGGCAGTTTTTTATTCTAAATGGCATGCCTAAGGGCCGGTAGATCCTGAAATTTGTAACAAAGACCGCATAACGTTGCGCGCGAGGTGTCAAAGTCCTGCCAATAACCTTTCGCCAAACATATTACAGATTTTGACAGCAGCTACGGTTTTCATTCTTTGTTCTATGCGTGGTAAAGGATAATATTCACTTTTTATCACTTGATTTAGCTTCCAGTAATCAAAATAGCCCTAGGCACCTTCCCAGAAGCTTCAACTAGGGTCATCGGCAGCTTAAAATCTATCTCAGTTATTTTGTCACGCAGCATTTTAATTTCTCCCTCTTAGATAGTTCTGCCGAGCGGATATTCAATATGGAATACTTGAAATTGGCTTAGGATCAACAAGCTAGATGTCAGAAACGTCCCCATACGTCATCCCGGATGTACCAGAAAAAAATGATTGATTCTTCATTATCAAATTCTGAAGTAAGTCTCGGAAGTCTTCCCCAACAACTCTACTTTCTAGCATACTGAGAACATCGAAGTGGTCGGATTTGAGTCTCACTACGTATCTTTCAAGTTTGTCCCCGACTGATAGGCGAGCTTACATGACATTAACATATTCTGTGTGTTGGAGGCAGGGCTTAAGCATATTCAAGTGGTAAACATGCCCTGTTCCGTTATTCGGCAACCCTACACGTAATCGTTTCAGAAACCTGAGTCTCAACTTCCCCCGGCCCCACCCATTGCACCGTCAACTTATTTTTAATTTCCCGTACGTACGTATATACGGAGTAATATATGTAGTATAAGGAAATTTATGTAATCGTACGCGAAAAAATGGCAAATTTTCGGCAGAAAAAATTCGTTGCCGGGCCGTGATAACGAAAAATTGGATAAATCCGGTTGCAAAATTAGGAAAATTCTCTAACACGTGGTGTAGCCAGAATCCCTGTTTTGTGGGTCCTTGATACTGCGGCGTCATACGGGTTGTTCAAGCCAGCAATAATATAGCCATTACCAATATGTCTCATACATCTGACAGCCTGAGTAGCAGCTGTACAAACTATATCTGTGTTATGTATTTAAAAGCGATCCTGATGGCTGAGATCTACACTATGTGAGCTCAGCCTTACATCTGCAAGATACCCACAATGCACTTTGGCCTCTCTCTTGCAGAGAGGATGCAATCGCGTCCATCACTTTTACTTTGGTGTGCTGTTGGTGTGGATCGTTGGCGGCCATGCAGGTCCATTGCGCTGCTAGCGAGATGTTTGCTGAGCGCCGCCATGTGGCCGTGTGATGTGATGGCCTCCTGCAACTTGATCCTTTTACACCACTGTGAATTGTCTGTGTGCACTTAAGGCATGTTTGAGGGGATTGTTCCCTCTTTACAGCAGTGTACAGCACTGCTGACGACGGTGGACAGGCGCCGCATGTGTGCGGGATGACTGCAGAACCCCGCCATGTGGCCGCGTGGTGTGATGGCCAACTTGGTTCTTTTTACACCACTGTGAATTGTCGTCTGTGTGCACTTAAGGCTGGTTTGAGGGGATTGTTCCCTCTCCATAGCGCACGACTGTGGACAGGCGCCGGGTGTGCAGGGAATGTTTGCAGAAACCCGCCATGTGGCCGCATGGTGTGATGGCATCCTGCAGCATATTCTATGATAATTTGAAACTTGTATGAAGAACAATTCTCGCACTGGTACTGTGGATGTATTAGTAACCTACGTTTTGTACTGGAGAAAACCTTTCCTGTGATGTAAAGATTTATTCAATTATTTGAGTTCTTTGCTATCAAGCATGATATTTTGTTTATTATGTGATATATGTTAATTAATTGTGATAAGGTTAAGTATGAATGTAACCAAGTCATACATGTGTTCCAGAGATTTGTTCAATCATATGCGTTATTTGATATCAAGCATGATATTTTGTATGTTTATTAATTGAGGAGGAAACGGTTTGTGCACTATATGCTATTGCCACATCATGAAAGATGTTCATACGTTGCTTCAAAGGTATACAACACAGTCTGGATACGGCTGTTGTCTCATCTGGGACCAATATGCATCGTCTGTGTGCATTTAAGGCTGGTGTTTCCTAAATTGTTGCAAAATTGCTTACTGGTACTTCATTTATGTTTGTTTTTTCTTTCTTTCTTCATAGCTTGTTTAATTAAAACTTTAAGCTCTTTCAAAAGACAAATTTAGGATACTGTATAATGTTTTATTGAAAATTCTATACTGGAAGGTTTATTGAAAATTGTAATTGTAAGTTTATGATAATACAATGTTAAATATTTACTCAACAATGTGTTTGAGCATTCTTTTATATTCCTTTGTTTTCCTGGCATAAGAGCTCCTAGCAGTTTAGTGTCCTGAGTGTCGTAGGTTTCTTGAGGGTTCACTACTTTAATTTTGTCCACTGCTCATTAGTGGCCCCCAACACGGGTGTAATCAAAACAAAGACGAGAGTGGGTTGTAAGTACAGTAAGTTTATTCATAAACTAGACCTTAGTCACAAATAAAAAGTTGAATTGCCACAATTAACTAACTAAATAGATCCCACTACTAGGAGAGATTTAATCGAACGCCTAGCACACCGCTCTACATCTGAGACCTAATACATGTCTCGCTCGTCACGACAATGAATTGTCGGCCCTTTGTCCCACGTACGCTGCTAGCACAACTTACGCGCAACCACTCGCCGACGCTGCTGAGAAACAAGAAGAAGGAGGCATTGTTCTCATGCCATTATATAAGCCCTTCTGCGCTACCCGCCGCCCCCATTGCCTCCATCGTACCACGCCTTACCCGCGCTGGGCAGAATTTCCCCATGAGTCATCTTCTGCACCCTTGGTTAAACATCCATCTTGTGCGCCATCTGCCGCGTGTTGTCACCGTTTTAGCGCACCACGCTACAGTACGCAAAACAAATTGAAAACAAATTGAAAACGTCCGTCCGTCCGTTTGTCTGTCTGTCCGTCCGGTGTATGTGAACAACACTAGCGACTAAACTATGTGTATGCTTTTTCCAAATTGAAAAATCCCTGTCCATCTGGCCTGAGTGGAAGCCCTGCGATTTTAAAAAACATTCATTAATTTTTGGGGGTACTTAACATGAAGCTCGGACATTTTCGAAATTTTCATAAAACGGCTCCAATTTTTGTCTTTCAATTTCTTGTAAGAATAGAGTAAAATACATCTATTAAGGTGGCATACATCAGATTTTCACGGTTAACTCTGAATTTTCTAAAATTGCAAAAGTTTGAATTTTATTCGGCGTCTTCCTCCAACTACAAAATTGCAGATAGAGATTTCTCCTTCAAATAAAATTTTCTTCGTAGTAAGTAATATTCTAATTTATTGTCATTATATACTAATTTATTGCTCTTGCAGTTTATGAAAAAATATTGTTAAAAACTGAAGCATATTCAACCATGCCGGAAATTCAAATAGGTTTATATTGAGAACCAACGAGCACAATCGAACCAAACCAAGGACATTATTAATACACATTATATACTAATGTATTACCACAAACAAAAATTTACTGCTCTTGCTGTTTATGAAAAAAATATTGTTAGAAACTGAAGCATATTCAACCATGCGAGAAATTCAAATACATTTATATTGAGAAGCAACGAGCACAGTCGAACGAAACCAAGAACATAATTAAATACACATTATATTCTAATGTATTACCTCAAAAATTTATTGCCGTTGCCGTTTATGAAAAAAACCTTGTTAAAAACGTCAGCACTTTTAACCATGCCAAAAATTCAGATACGATTATAGAGAGAACAAAGGAGCACAATGAAACCAAACCAACCAAATCAAATCACCCCCATTTTCGCCCCGAAGGTAAGTGGCAATTAATTCCAAATTGTGGCAATAAATTAGCAATATAATATCTGGGGTTTCCGTCGATCTGCCACCCGAATTTCACTGATGTGTGTCCTGGCGACGCGTCAAGCAAGCTTACACCCGTTTTCGCCCCAAAGATACTTGGAAATTAATTCCAAATTGTGGCAATTAATAGGCAATTAATTAGACAATAAGTTATTTGAGGTTTTCCGTGTACCTGCGACCCGTATTTCACTGATGTATGTGCTGGCGTTGCGTCAAGCCAACTCACTCCCGTTTTCGCCCCGAAGATAGGTGGCAATTAATTCGAAATTGAGGCAATTAATTGGCCATTAATTAGTAATAAATCATTAGATATGTTTCATTCCGGTGAGCTGACATGGCTGTTCCAGCTTGACGCACCTAAGGCCTGTGCCATTCTGAATCACCACTTGTTTCGAAATGGATCGAGCACAAAAACACTGTCACTGCTGTTGAAGCTTCTGCGAACTGCCTTCCGATCATACCAACACACATTTTTGCTCGCATACTAGTTTCTCTTAAGCCATCTCTCTGCATCGGTGAAGTCTATTAATTAATTTGAACATACGCTGAACGACATGAGAACGTTCTATGTCACTAATTTCCAGTAACTTCTCCTACAATAAGGTCATTGGTGTTCTGAGATTGGTGGTCTACTCCTGCTTCCGTAATTTTATAAACTGTTTTCGCAGCTTGGTGATTTTTAGGGCACTGTCTTTTAAATATTCCTCGGACCCGCGCGCAAAGCATTTAAATTTCTTGAGTCTTTCGAATTCTTCAACTTTTTCCGCGTTCCCTCTGATCATGCAAGGGCCACCACCTTAATAGGCTGGCTGTGACCACGTCGCCGGTTGCAACTGCGTGATCTTGCGACACAAATGGCGCTGGCACGGCACCTTCCCTCATGGAACGCACCCTTGGGCTTGGCCCTACCCCTCTTGCATTCTTGAAGTGAAAGTTGCAATGTAGAGATGGGATAAAGGAGGACTTAATTTACATTAAGACATGCTTGAACTGCATTTCCACAACCATCACAACGCTCAAACAAAATGACGTGCCACTTGTCACAAATATAAATTGAAAAGAAGGTATCTTACTAGAACTTACATCCAGGAAAAATTACAAAGGTTGTAGTAGAAAAATTTAGGTTAATCCATTTCAACATTCGTATTTTTCAATACCATACTAGAAAAAATCTAGGTTACCGTACATTTCAAAATTCGTATTTTTCAACATCATGTCCGGTAAAACAGAGAGCAAATTTTCAGGCACTGGATAAACATTGTCGCTGGAAGAAATAGCAAAAATTTAAATATGCGCCAATAACACCTGTGGTAACTGAACGTTGTTTTCCCAGTACAAATCAATTTTGAGAAGCAACAGAGAATCGTTTCTGTTTTTAAACCTTAAAATGATCACTGTTATACACTGTAAAAGAAAAAATTAAGTGACCATCAGCAACAGTTCCAGTTCATAATTAAGAAGAGTTTTGCATTGTTTTGGTAGACTATACGTTACTTAGATTTCCAGTGATAAATATAACAGATGAAAAGAACAAATTATAATAATTTCATCACTTTCATGCGATTTTGTATGGTTCATATTTTCTGCATTCTCTGCATACCTGCATTTTCTGTATACCTGTTTTAAATCTCATATTTACATTTATATTGAAACGATCCTTCTATTTGAAACGCTACTATCTCATTTACTATTGAAAATTATATAAATTCTATATCTTAGTCAATTGCAATAACCAATGAATTCTATCATTATGGGCGCCAGGAAAACAATTCCAAGGATCAAGAAAATTAAGTGTATTTAAATTACACCACTACCTCGCTGGCCCAGTCGTTGGGTTCTCGGTTCGATGAAATTCGCTTACCTGTATCTGCAAAATTGTCACCGGATCTCCCCTCTGTACAGAGAAGCACGAAATCTGAAAGTTTTATCTTATTCTGAAATTCGTGCACCAATAACGTGCTATTTTGCACAATAATAATCTTTTTCAATTCGTTTAAAAACAGAACATTATTTATTTCAATTACTTTCCAATTAGTTTCATTAAATGGATTTTAAGATTTCTATCTATCAATGCAAAAATAACATTATCATTTGTCATGACCTTTGAATTAAATTTCTAACGATCGTTAGTATAAAATACCCCGAGCTCTCGTGTCAGTCGGATGGCGCCTGAAGAACCAACCTGGAACTTCCACGACGTCTTCCGATCTTCGTTCGGCTGGGCCGGACTCCATGTCGTCTACTTCATTCTTCAGCGTTGCTTCTAGGATCTGTCTTTATCTAGCGTTTGCAGCTAACCTAGCTTCTTCTCACTTTTCCCAACTTTTCCTTAAAATGGGCAACAGTTGTGCGCCTACCCGCGAACTCAACAAATCGAAGAAAAAAAAGTCTCTGCTAACTAATATTCGTAGTCAAGTCTATTCACGAACTAATTTGCTCCGCCGCGGCACTGCAAACATATTTTATAGTCTCTATCCTGGTTATATTCGATTAATGTTCTCCACTTAATCACAAGCTGTTGTCACCGAATCAATTTATAATAACTACAATGTCGTATCGTCAGCAAAACGCGGCGAACCAGCATGTTTTGCAAATAAAGTTTTTCTCAATAAATGATAAATAGTTGCAACCGAATTAATTCAATTAATTTACTTCACGAATCAATCTTCTGACTACTATTCCGTATCGGTATTACGGCACAGCGTTACTATCAAACAAAATCGAAGTTAGATTCCGCGTTATCAGACGATCCGTCCGCCTCTGTGTCTGGATTAAGAGAGCTTTTTTTACTACACTACATATGAAAGTGACATTCCGTTTGTTTTTCTCCCACTACTCAAAATCAACAACCCCTTGGCAACGCATATGCGCTATGTACAGCGAGCTACGGCGTTTACCGTCGAATATTTGAACCGCCATTTTGTATATCACAATATTTTAGATTTTTTAATGCATAACTATCCGAGCCATACAGATCAGAGTTTATTTGCGAAGTGGATGGGTAGAGCCTTATTTTCATAAATGTTATTAATTAATTGTCAATAAATTAATAACTATAGAAAGAATGGCCGTCACAGTCACACCGTGAATGTAATGTGAGATGTGATTGGAGGAAGTCATTCGAAACTTGAAAAGAAAAATTACGTTTAATATTATTTATTTTAAATTACGTCATTTAATTGAGTTAAATACAAAAACAAATGAATAAGTTCGCTTCGCATGTTAAGGTGCGGGAATGGCGAGTAACTCTCATAAAAATGAGTAGTGTTGATGAATATAACCATATTATATGTAATTATTATACTAGTGTGAACCCATCAAAATTTGGCGGTGAGATCTGAGAGGAATGTAAAATAATGTGCCCAGACTAATGTTAGCAAAGTGAATTCTTAAATAAAAAGAAAAGATATCAAATTTTTCTTATTCAATGCTGATTTCTACATCTCTGCTGATATTCACTTTCACGGGCCAGATGATTGGATATTATGCAGCATAAAATCAACTACGTTTGATGATTTAACACTTACCTCTAGTGGTCCTAACCATTAGTCTCAATGGGTTGCAGCATTATTTTTTATGAGAATAAAAATGATTCAAATGGAATCCAGAATTCAAAAACATGTTTTTTATCTACGTAATTATTACAACACATCTTTGTACAAATGTCCATAGTTCTGTTTCCTTCTAGTAATATTTGAATTTCCATATTTTCAAGGAAACGTACCTTGGATACCTATCGTAACATTACCTATCGTAATGTTACACTTCCGTTTAAAAATTCGCAACACCCAATGACCTTGTATGTTCCCTCCATACGGGATATGAATTGGTTAGTTAAAGCCTTATTTTACGTGGCGAGACTCGGACCATCAGGCCCACTTTTGTCTGACCACGCCAATTTGCTATGCTCCTTTCACCATCTAACGGAGAAGAAGGTATTATCTCGGGCGACGAAACAGGCGATTTGAATTTAGCTCATTTTAGGCTTGAGGAGCTTTAACATGCAGTAAATATACTACAAGGCGCAGCTTCCAGCTTTACCAGCTTTACTTCTCCGAAGGAAGACGTACGAAGGATTTTGTCGACCTTAAAAATGTACGGTTTCGATGGGGTTTGAACTTGCCAACTTGGCCACATCAGGTCGATACGCTAACCGTTACACCGCAATTTCAAAATTTTAATCGCAATAAAAAATACAGGTATGGTATGCGAATAGTTAGAATTTAGTACAGCTGTACTTTTACGCCTTTTCTAATATGAACATAAATGATCATCAGTAAGCTGTTTTTCTGTGTTATTACTTTCCCGTATACGTACGTATATCCGGAGTAATATAAGTAGTATAGAGAAATGTGAAGTTGGGCAAGTGCATCATATGGTGTGCAAAGTTCATCATCAACTAGACATAAAACAGGTATTAATGCTACGTTATTATTTTGTATTGTATAGCGTACCTTAAACTATATTATTTTTAATGGTACAGGAATTGAATTTGAAACCGATGTTTTAACTTTGGGGGGTACGTTTATAATATAATAATGTGAGCAAATCGCCGCGAACGTAAAATTAACGACGTGATTTACAAGTCAGAACAATATTTTTGTTGTGATTTTTGAAAAAAGCAAAGGAATAGAGCAATATGGCGTTTATGTCATCTCATAGAGCACATCCCTACCAGAAGTTTAAAGAAAATATTTGGAGCTTTATTTGAGAAAATCTTTTTTTTCTAATTTTTTTAAAATTGCATATATTACGCATTAATGCACGAGAGCTACTAAAATGTTAAAAAATAACCTTAATGAAAGAACTCACTTCGGAGAACAAATTTTTTTAAGAAAAAATCCCTATCTTCAATTCTGTAGCTGTAAGAAGACGCCGAAAAAATTTCAAACTTTTGCAATTTTCGAAAATTCAGAGTTAACCGTTGAAATTGGACATATACCATCTTCATAGTGTATTTTACTCTATTCTTACAAAAAATTAAAAGATAAAATTTGGGGCCATTTTTGAGAAAATTTTGAAAATGACTCTATGGCTCTATGTAAAGTACCCCAAAATTTTTAAGAATGTTTTTCAAAATCGCGGTGCCTCGAGTGAAACGATATCGACGCCGGATTATTCATTTTGGAAGAAATCGTACTTATGGTTTAGGCTCTATGGTTGTTTCAGACTGATGGATAGACTGATGGACGGGCAGAAGGACGTTTTGGAAAAAAAACAACGCTTTTTCGGTATGTGGGGCCCGCAAAACAATTATTTCCGTTAAAATCTCAAAATCTTTTTTCCTCAGCATTACATAAGATGAAGTGAGGCAAGTGCGTTTTCGGGGCAAGTCGGCCATATTTCTGTTTCGTTACATCCATAGCCATTTTAGAGTATGGTGTAGACTAAATGCCTTTATCACACTAACACAGCAGAGCGCGCTCGTTCAAGAGATAACATCTCCGGGAGGTGTCATAGTCACGTGTGGTGTTTCAACTCTACAGAGCAAGTTGACGGTGTCTGAATGAATCCAACTTTATCGTCTTCAAAATCTTCTTTTTCGACTTGTAGGATATGTTATATTGTAGTACTTTATGCACATAAATGAAAAATCATTTTATCTTTTGATTTGAGTAAGTAAAGCTATATGACGCACTTACCTAAGAAAAAATTCAACATGAGGCAAGTGCGTGATAATCTGCACTTGTCCCATGTTTCTATTTAAAATAGGAAACTTACATGGCTTTTCGATTATATTTTTCGTTCGTTTAAACAAAATAAAGCTGAAAAGCAGGTGAAAAAGAAATTTCCCCACTATGCTTGTCAAGTACTTGCAATTCGATAAGGGAGACTGTAATTAAATTTACACAGAAGAATTCATCCTCAAGCGGATCTACTTCATTTATATTTCCCAAAAGAGAAGAAATGAGTTCAGTTGAGAAAAAATACATGGTAAGCATTCGTCACATCACTTCTTGGATTTGTAAAACGTATGTACCATCATATCAATTGTTTTCCTATCATGCATTTATCATTTTATGGATCTGTTCCACCCATACGGTGCTTGTGTGGCGTAGTGGTATAAGTGCCGTCACAGTTGACTTTGAGAATCTGATTTCGGGTCTTGCAACAGAAAAAATTTGCTGGTCGAAACACTTTTGTACATAGAAGTATAATATTGCGAGGCATTTAAAAACAGTGCAATGGGCTTTGGTAACGTCACTTAGTTGAATTTGAATTTCAACGAGAAAGCAAAAAATATATCTATACTGGAATATTTATACCATGACCCAAATAATTTTTTACATGAATTTGGCATGTACCCTTTTATGCCTCTGCCCAAGTTCAAACCATAGGGTACTTCGTTGTCGTAGTGGTATGGGTGCCGGCAAGTTGCCTCTGAGGAATTGTGTTCGGGTCGCGGAACGGGAAAAGAATTTGCTGGTAGCAAACACTTTTGCTGGTTTGTGTAGTAATGTAATATCATTTACGACCATCTAGACACAGTGAGAGAAAGTATGTGCTTTGGCAGCACCTCTAGTTTCGTTAAAATATCTCCACATATGTAATAAGGAACGGTAAAAAATATGGTACTAGTCTCATTTATGGCTATAGCTCCATTGTTTTGAAAATGCCAAAAGAACTTGAACAAGGAAAATCTACAAAATTGGAGAAAGCAATTTTGCTCTACACAAAGTCTGTTGTAAAAAAACCAGCTTTGAAAAAAATATTTTTTTGAAAAAATTAGCTGATTTCGCAGTTTGAGAAATGTATGTAATAATATGTCACAATTTTCTATAGTCCCAGGAAGTAATTGAGAATTCTAGAACTTTATTTAAAACTATTTGAAGCAATTCTAATCACAAATAGAATTACCTACGAAGTGTCTGTATGTGATTTTCGAATTTTCAACTTTTTAACAGGTTTTCATATTCTCTTAAATTCATATTCTCTTCTTGCATTTGTAAAACGTATGTACCATCATCAACTGTTTCGCTATAAAGCATTTACCATTTTAGACCTCCGTATGAGTCCGATCCACACGGCGCTTGTGTGACGTAGAGGTATAAGTGCCAGCAGGTTCACTTTGAGGATCTGAATTCGAGTCTTGGGACGGAAAAAAATTTGCTGGTTGAAAACACTTTTGCTGGTTTATGTAGAAGTATAATATTGCGGGTCATTTAGAAACAATGCAATTAAGTATGTGCTTTGGTAGCGCCACTAGTTGAATTTGAATTTCAATGAAAAAGCCAAAAAAATATCTCTGCTGGAATTTTTATACCTTGTCCCAAATTACTTCTTTACATGAATCTGGCATTTGCCTTTTTATGCCCCTACATTCGCCCCATACGGCGCCTGTGTATCGTAGAGGTATGAGTGCCGGCACGTTCTCTATGGAAGTTCTGAGTTCGGGTCGCGGAGAGAAAAAAAATTGCTGGTTGAAATCACTTTTGCTGGTTTTTGTATTAGTTTAATATAATTTAGGAGCATTTAGAAACCGAGCGAGTAAGTATGTGCTTTGGTAGCACCACTAGTGAATTATAACATGTGGAATAGTGGTGCACACATTTGAAAAGATAATCCTCTTTTGCTTGCTAAAGAGAGTTCTGACAGTTCTGTTAGATATGTTTAGGTACTTGAAGGAAACAGTTATTTAGTCTGCTATTTGCATAGTTCTGAGGAAGACGTGTATTCTGTTATTGAAGATACGGGACATAAATCTTACATCATTGGCATTAACAATAGAGAGTAACTTAACGTAGTCATTTATGGTTATTTCTTCTTAGAACCTATTGCAATGGCTTCGTCTTTGGCCGGAACATCTCCGTTAATGTAGCGTTGGCGTAGGATTTCTTGGTTTCTGCGTTTGGTTAATCGTTTCATGACATTTTGGTTACGTTGACATTTTCGGATGAGGCCATGGCAGTAGGAGACTGTGGCGTAATGGGTTTCAGCCGCCCGGGCGGAGGAGAATTTCGCCACCCCCGTTAGTTAGGTACTTCAGCTTAAAAGACCAAAATATACAAGCTTGATCAAAGTAAGAGATAGTCATGCAGTTACATAAATAAGTAAGAGTTTTTCTGCCGGAAATTTGCTGTTTTTCGGCGCACGATAACAGAACTTTCTCTCCTTACTTAGAACTTCGTAAAGCGAGTAAGAAAAAACGTAAATACAATATTCAATAGATAGTCGAATGTATACGTACATTTTCATCAAAGTTCAGTCATTTAACAATCACTATACACACGTATGAGTTCTAAAATTGCAATTTGGAAAGCACATACATATATATATATATATATATATATATATATATATATATATATACGGTTAAGTTAATGTGAATTGGACGACTGACGATCCATCAATTAAATTATCTTTGAATTGTCAAAGCATCATTCACAGACTTCCCTGAAGGGACTTCCGTACTGTAATCTAATTTTAGGTGTTATTATACAATACTAGGAAAACCCGGCAGACGTTGTTCTGCCCTTCAAATCCCTCTTTCCCCTCCCATCTCCGTTTTTAACCGTCTCTCCCTCCCTCACCCTGTACCTGTTTCCTTGTGTCTCTGTCTCTGCCGCTCTCTGTCCCTCTCATTCACTTTTACTTGCAGATTCTGCATGTCTCTGAGCAGATGAGGTAATATCTGGAAGCGCCGTAGCAGCAAAATTGGAATCGAATGTTCAGGAAGACATCATTCCATAGATTACGATGTGAGAAACGTTTCTTTAGTTTTTAAGGCCCTAGAACGCCTCGTTTAGGAGTTATTTAACGATATAGATTCAAAATGCTGCCGAGTGTGTTGCAGATTGCATTTGACGTGAATATGTAGTGGATATGTAATGAATATGTAGCGCCATGTAGTGGACTTACAACAGAACACATAAACCTTTTCGGTGAAAAAACACGTAGAAGTGCCAACTTTCATGGAGGTCGGTCCAACGGTGTTGGAGTTTTGCTCTTATATACATTCCAACATCCTGTTTATATATATATATATATATATATATATATATATATATATATATTGTAATAATCCCCAACCATTCATGGAGGAAGATTATTAACTAATTTAGTCCTGGTCTTCTAACTTCGCGGGATCCTGGAAGGAGCAGGTCTTGCAAACATGCATTGCAAAGAAACACATTATTCATTCTGCTCCAGTAACATTATAATTACAATTTAAGATACACGGCCAACGCGCGGCCCGCCTCGCAATAAAGAAAACAACAACTACAAACAGTGCGTATTGCTGACGCAAGAGTTCATCACACCCCTTTCAGATGGTCCTTAGATGGCAGGTAAGCGAGCGACCCTCTCGCCCTGGTCCGCAATGTTGGTGGCCGCACAAAGGCTGCGGCGGTGTCGGCGGCGGCGGTGACGGCAGCGCGGGGTGCGCCGGCGGCAGGGATACGTCAGCCAAGTTGACGTGGGCGGATATTGACCGCCGACAGATTGCTAGGTGAATCTGCTATGGTAGGTGCTGGCAATTGGTGCCCACGCAACCATCCGTCACCATACGATACCAGTCGGCTATTAACCTCCGGCAGATTATCAAAAGCTCGGGCAATGCTGGCGAGTGGCATCCACGCAACCATCCGTCACCATACGACTCCGACAGACTTGAAGTGTGGAGAGCGTAACATAACTGCTTGCTCCACTACATGAAATGACGAAATCAAGCGCAAGTCTAGCACTTCGCGATATGCGGCAGATGCCGCGCTCCCCTTCAAGAGCCGGAGAGGCCGTTTGACGTTTACTCGTCAGTAAAATCTCGGAATCTGAATTTGCCTACAGCTACACTCACCACCAAACTTCTGTCTCCCACCATCCACCTGCGAGGTTATTCTCTGATTCGTTGTTTTAAACGAAAGGTGTGGGAGTGAGGCCTTTCTTTGGCCAATAGAAATATCGGCGCATGTCCGTTGGAATTAACATTTGGGGGTGTGAGAATTCCAGGAATAAGTTTCCCTTAACTTATTTCTGCGAAGCACAAATTTCCAACGTCCGACAACGGCTGCGCTAAGAGGCCTAGTCCATTGATGGGCGCTACCCTTTTGAAAGTAGTGAAAGATCTTAGGACGGCGACAAAGGAATCTCTCGAGTGGGCGCGGGCGCCGGGGCGGCACGGGCCCGGGCGCGGGCCTGGGCGCGGGCGCCGGTGGCGGTAGTGGCAAAGCGCGGCTCTTCCACGGGCTCATATCACGTATACACGTTTGATATGATGGGAATCGATGTACTGTTACAATATATATATATATATATATATATATATATATATATATTCTTTATATGATAGATGTCATTCTCACTGGGTATTAGTTATAAATAATTCAAGAATAGAATAAAATACGGGGAATTCGTACAAATCAGTACAGATGGTGTTGTCGGTCGATACTATGAACAAGAGAGCAAGATATCATTATTACACATTCATTTAAAGAGTCCCCACAGAATAAGTAATGAAAAATTCCGTGCTCGTTTCAATCGGTCCGAATCGTAGCTGCGACAAAAATATGAAATGAAATGGTTCAAATTTTTACAATATATTATTATTTATTGTTAAATTTTGCCGCCTCCTAATAGACCCGCCTGGGGCGGGGCACCCCTGCGTCACGCCATTGGTAGGAGATTAGCCGTGGCTACGGCTGCCTGCAAAATACTACTTAATTAAGTTCTATTAGTTAGAGAGTTAGTAGCACTATAGCACCTTCTATATAGTTAGTACCACTATATCGCGCTGAATTTAGATACAGTTTACCACTCGTAACACAGTTTATTTTGAGATATCACAAGAAGCGGGCCGCGCAGAGTACAGTGATGTATTCGGTACCAGACGGCCGGAAGCGACTGTCCGAAACTTACAAATAGGAGGCGGATTTTAATGAAATGTCATTTTTTCTGTTCACTTTATAACAATGTCTTTTAGTACAGAAATTCATTTCATATTATGACAAAACGAAATAATCCATTCTTCTAAGTATTTTTTTTACATTTTCGTCAATTTCGGCCAATAAGTCATTTTTTTCCTTTTTAGGTCATTTATAATGCATTTTCGCTGAATTTTCGATTTTAATATTTTTAATAGTACTGGCTCCAAACAATATTTATGAGATTCAACAAATGTTCACCACCGAATTGCTGAATGTCCTATTCGATTTCTTCGCTCATATATTGTAATGTCAGCCGTTATGAGTACTACGTAATCTAAGGTCCATGTGACGTCTATCGGTGCAATTGTCTGTTCGGCCGCTTTCGCGGTAATAAGGGCACAGATTTTCTTTTAAAGAACAGTCCAAACCAAAAGTCTGCAAGCTGAGCTCACTTGAATAAAAGAAAGAAACCTCGATTACATCAGTAACATATTGTAGCGTCGTGGCGCGCTCAAACGTTGACTACCTGTGACGGATGGCAGGATGTTAAACAAAGGGCGCAAAAGATGACGCATTGGGAATGTCTGCCTTGCGCGGATACAATGCGGAAGCAATGGGGGCGGCGAAAAGCCTATATAACGGCACGAAAACAATGCCTTTTTCTTCTTGCTTCTCAGCAGCGTCGGCGTGCGGTTGTGCGTAAGTTTGTGCCAGTGGCGCACGTGGGCAAGGGGCCGGCGATTCATTGTCGTGATGGACGAGACATGCATTTGTTCTCAGATGAAGAGCGGTGTGGTAGCCGTTCGATTAAAATCTCTCCTAGTAGTGGGATCTATTTAGTTGGTTAATTGTAAGCAGTGAAATTTGTTATTTGTGACTACTGTGTAGTTTATGAATAAACTCACTGTTATTATACTCCACTCTCGTCTGTGTTTTGATTACACCCGTATGACGCCACGATATCCATCATATTGAGTTGTTCATCTGAAGTGGTTTTGATCAAATTTTTAACCTCATTTTTCTTTGTTTCTAGGGCATTTATAAAACATTTTAAGAGCACTTTATTCATCATTTTTGCCCATCAAAATCCGCCCCCCACTTATGAAAACACTTATCCTTTGAAGAAAAAGTGCTTAAATGACTTTAAGATCTAATTTATTTTATTTATTGGGTCATTCTTACATATATAAATTACACTATCTAAGGTAATGTGGGTAGGACTTCATGTCATTACAAATCCTATATCTTACGATATTCTAACTTTTGGAATTCATGATATTCATCCCAGAGAGTCTCTCCAACGCATCAAAGGTGCGAAAATGATACCATATGGCACGGCTGAGGAAAAGTTTCCTGAAGAGAAAAAACCTGCCGTCAGAAGACGAGAACATGTTAGTCTAACTCTTTCTAAACTATTTATTTCAAGGCGAAGACGTCCCATCCTCTCCTTCTCAATATTAACAGCATCAGCTACTGTAATGAAACTCACCGAGGAAAATCGTCCGCTACTTCTGCTCTGACGTCTCATACACACTTTCCCATGAAATCTAACGCTGAAAAACACAACGCATTCAATAATACATTTCTAGTTTAAATAATAAAGGCGGAGAACAGTTTAAAAGATTGAACTCTTGCAATTTTCAAAAATGTAGACTCTTTAATGAAAATCAGACATAATGCCGTCGTTGTAGGCATACTTTGTTCTATTTTTTTAACAAAAAATAAAAGGAAAAATTCTGCTATTTTTTGAGAAAATTGTGAAATATCTTAAGAGCCTTAAGAATTAAATTGTCTGTTTAAAATTTTTAGAGCCACGAGATAGGATTTTGTGTGTTAATCCTGGATGGTTTAGGTGGTGGTGTTGTTTACGAACAGACACGAGCATTTTGAAAATTAAACACTTCTTTGGTATCATGATCTTGCAAAGCTTGTATTTCCATCAAAATTTCGAAACTTATTTTTTTCAGCATTATAAAACTTTTGAATACTAATGATAGTAGAAAGTAAAAAAACAAGACAGTGAGAATAAATTATTTTGCTGATGGAAAATTGAAACAATTTTTTCGATTGTATAAATACGTTTATATTACGAATCATGATTTGTTTCATTTCTAGTTTTCATGATTCCGTTGAAACAATGGGCAGCTTCGTGAATTGGTTTCCCGAAGGTCTCTTTAAAACTAGTAAGGAAGAAAAATAATGACTCATACGAATTCCTACTCAGTATCTACATCGCCAATTTTTAAATTTTTTGCCTAACATACAATTTGCCACGCATTTAAGTACGCGTTAAATACTTTGAATATTCCCAGTTTTGTAAAGATCCATTAGCTCGTGATGTAACCTAGGAATGTTGTAACTAGCGGCTATTATCTAATATTTTGTAACTCACATTGGCTCCTTTTCAATTTCTTTTTACAAAGAAAAGGAATCTCCAAGATTTATTTCATGAGTATTTTCCACGTTTTTTTTCATGTTGATTTACTAATTTTAATAATCGCTAAATACATACAAGTGCAAGTGCTTCTCCGTGGTTGTACAAAACGTAATACATAATACTATGTACTAGGTAAGTGTACTTCTTCCAGTATAGCTCTAGAACGCTTGGAAGAATTTCAAACGAATTTTGCATGAATGCATTTGTGCGACTGAGAGAAAACATAGAGGGTTCATGATTACACTCCCCCAAATTTATATATTTTTTTACAACTTTTTAATGCAATTCACAAATCATTTTTGCATCCCTGCATCATTAAAAAATTGCCTTTCAGCAGACCGGGTGAGGCAGATGGAATAGAGCGAGCAGAAGGGCAACGCGGGGCAGTGACGGCAGCGCGTGGCGGGGTGAGCGGTGATGGGGAGGGGCGGTGCGCGTTGGGGATGCGACATCGATATCGATATTTTCAAAATATCGAACAAATTCTATGTTAACTTAAAATTATCCATGTATTTAACATCAATTTTTTGAAGTCGATGTTTTTAACACTAATGTTTTGTGTTCGATGTTTTTGTGTGGTATAGTATTTAAATGACAAATTCATCATACAAAATCTATAATAATTTTCAGATATCCGTAAATCGAATATTCTTTAGACCAAAGCCACTGAGCGTGAAACATAAACAAAATTGAGTTTTCGTCATTAAAGGTGGCTCTATAATTTTTAAATTATCGAACCAGATAATTCAAGTTTTTTTAATTATCCTGACAATTTTTTGACATTATTTTGTCAGTTAAATCTCAATTAAAAATTAATAAATGAGACATTTTTAAAAGAAAATCCACCCCGTCCACGCCACGTGATATTCAACGCGATTATAACTTGGGTTATTATGCTCTCTCTGTTAGGTCACTCCAAGTTTGTACTCGAAAAACATTTCTGCTCTGAAAAGTTTCAGATTGTTTTTACATTTTTACAGCCCATTAAAAACGTAGAGTATGTATCCAGCCTTAGGGGTCATCCATAAATTACGTAACGCTAAATGGGGAGGGAAGGGGTCTGAGACAGTGTTACGCTGCGTTACTTAGAAATAGGGAATTTGCGTTACTAGGGGATGTATTAAAAGTACTCGAAGTTTGCGTTACGTAATTTATGGACGGGTTTATTAATTATTGTGAAGAAAAATGTCACCTTATACCTCTGTAATAGAAGGCACATCAATGAACATACGTTGTCATAGAGAAGACTGTCATAGAGAAGACTAATCTTGAAAAGATTAGTAAAAATTAGGTAAGAAATAACATCACTTTAAAATTCATGAATATCAATCAACAAATAACAAAAAATAGAAAAGTACATCTATTTTTCTTTATTTTCAACAAATCAGCAATAATTGAATTCATCTTACGAAAAGCTTTCCTTCGCGACATTAAAATATATTATTTTCTCCATTCGGGATATTCCATTAAAACAAAAGTTTCTCTTATTGCATGATTTTATTATTGAACGAACATGCTGAGAGAAAGTACGCGCAATGGTCCCTTTTGATTCGCGGTCACTCGTTCCCGCAGCGCCAGTAGCATCTTGTTAACAAGTCCAAATGCGTTTGAGCGGCCGCAGCGCACAACGAGCGCCGGGCAAGGGAGTCGCTTATCAAAACCGCGAGCCTCCCCGCGGCTGCAGCGGTCGCGGCGGCGGCGGCGGGGGAGAGGAGGGGAGGGGAGGGCGCGGCGAGAGAGGCGGAGGCGCCGGAGAGGCGGGCGCGGCGCGGCCGGGGGCGGCGCGGGGGCGGCGCGGGGGCGGGCGCGGGAGGAGGCTGGAGATAATAAATCGGGGCCGGACGCGCGGGCGGCGCGCCGCTGGGCGCCGACGTCGCGATAAATTAAATTTTATTATTGGAAACAAACGGGCGAGGCCGCGATGGCCGCGGCCCGGCGGCGGCGGGCGCGGCGGCGGGGGCGGCGACGGCCGTGGTGGGGGTGGGGGTGGCCAAGGCGGAGGGCGAGGACGGCGGAGAGTACGGCGGGGGCGTGGGTGGTGGTGGGGACGGTGCAAGTGGCAGGGAGGGTCGCGGGGGCTACGGACGGGGACGGCGGGAGCAAATATTATGGCGGGGGCAGCGGCGATGGAGGAAGTGGCAGCCGGGGCGGAGGAGAGCAACGCTAGTGGCGGTGGCGGGAGAGGCAGAGGAGGGGGTGAGGGTGAAGGCGGCGGAGAGCGCGGTCGCGTCGAGAGGAGAGAAGTTGTTTGTCGTTTCAAAAGTTGCGTGACGTCGGATGGTTGGGAGAGCTAGGGAAGTGGAAATATCTTTGTGTAGTACGGCTGCAGTAAAGAAGAAAAAAATAATAAAGGAGTCTGCTTCACGGAGTTGTAAGATATGGCAACTGGGAGGGGATCGTTATAAAACAACAGACATGTGTGAAAAATTGCGTTGATAAAATTTTCGAAACGACTTCCTCTTGTTCGGAAGCTAAATTGTTGTTCTGTCCTGAATTAGATATGACGAGGAATTTTGTACGGGTGGAACATGTTTTTGTTAGAAACAGTATCCGAATGTCAGAATGGTAAGCAAAGAATAAAATCTTCATAAGATACTTCACATGTGCCTGCAGAATCCAGCCAATGAAAACAAATCACGTTACTGCCATTGGGCATTGCTGGAATGCCATTTTTCTCTAAAACGTTCACTATCATGTTTAAAAAAATCATTCAGTGATCCCGCATTCATACTAAGCAGGAAGATTTAACAATGTATTAAACCGGGTATGGGTATAAGTATCTAGAAACATATTTCCAATTTCATTTCATTGAATATATACTGCAGTCCAAGACACTTAACTCTCTTCTTCAATACTCAAAATACTAGAATCTTCTGTGGCAATTTAAGCATGCAGTACAGGTCTTCCGACATCATTGAACGTTCTTTTCTTATAAGTAATTAAGTCTTCGTAAATTGAATGATCATGCACTCTTATTAGATCCTTTTACTTTATTATATCCTTTCATAATACTCTTATTATATCCTTTTATCCTCTTATTTTATTCTTATAAATATCCTTTTAGATTATACACTTTTGGCTGGTTTTCTTGCTATTTTTCGGTCTTTTTAATATATTTTGATAAGTAAAATTTTAATTATATTTTAAAATATACTTTGCAAAGGGTTTTGGGTTTATAACAAAAGTGATGTGCAATTTGTACATTTTTGAGATTACAAAATTATTTACTCAAGGAATAGGAAGAGAGGAGAGTCCGGAGGAAGCACCGCCTCTATAGAGGCGCCTCTACAGAGGCGGTATTACCGGAATTGACATATCTGGCGAATAAGGTGAAGAATGCACCTTTGAGATTTGGTTTACCGGTCAGCTTTGAACTGACCAATCATTGTTGCTGAATAAGCCAGTACAGGGCATTGTCGCGCAGTACGAAAACATCACGAGAGGTGAAATGATTCTGAATCACACACACATACACACACTCATACTAGGTTATTATAAGTCCCTTATGGGGTTAAACGTAAGGCTTCAAGAAATCGGTCCTAGAAAATATGATCGCACTGTGCACTTTATGTAGCGTCTTCGTGAATGGTGACTGTAAAGATCCGTTGGGATAATAGAAATCAGTGAAATATGAAGATCTGACACCTGGATCAGAAAACTTGATAATCAAATTTGTAATGAATAAGTTTGTCTAATAGATAATCAAGCTCGCTTGGACTTTTTTATTTTTATTTACTTCATGTTCGGCCATGAGGCCGTTCAAGGGCTTGGATACAATAGTCTTTTCATTATTAGGAATGGGAATCCTTGGCTTTTTGAGCTTTATATCGCTGCTCCATTGTTAGGTGTTGGTTTGGGATGGACCTGGTTTAGGATTGTTTAATATTTATGTTTTAATATTAGGATAACTGTTGATCTGGTTTTATCATGTAATTACAGGGGGCGGAATTTATCTTTTGGGAATTTTGATTTGATTCGGCAAGGGTGAACAGCATCCGAGGTTTAATTCATTACTTAGGTGCAATAGGATGAGTGTAGTATAAAAAAATAGATATTGTGGAAATGTTAATTTTTATTAAATCAATACGAAGCTCCCCATGGATCTAAGAATTCGGTATAAACTAGGGCGCTTGTGTTATTTTTCTAATACATTTCTGTGGTCACGGGGTAAGTTCTTAAGTCAATTCTTGGCAAAATTGGGTTAAGTACTGAAACTACAAGTTAAGTATCTATATTTTATTTTAGTAAAACGCCCGAATTCAAATGTTGCCTCCTTAACGAGAAAAAAACACATTAAGAAATAGCGTTTAGCGTGGGAACAAGCGGTGACTCAAAAACCTAATCCTTGTTTTCTCCAAACTAAGATTTTTGACATAAGTTTTACCCCGTGACCACAGATTTGTTTTGAACCATCTAAAGTTTTTTCTATTGATGAAGGTGCTGCGTTTACCCATACAGGGCAAGCATATGTTAGGGTGAGTAAAATAATTGATTTAAATATCAAAACCTGACATTCAATTTTTAGTGAAGATTTTCTATTTATTAATGGGTATAGTTTTGCCATTTTCCCCAGGGCTTTATTTACTAATGCAAGGATATGGGGTTTCCATGTTAATCTTTTATCAAAAAGCACACCAAGGTACTTAATTGAGCCAGTATTCCATTCAATCGGGCTGTAATTGATTTTGGGGTTAGGAGGAAGTTTTGATCTACAAAGAGTGAATATTTCGGCTTGGCATTTTTCTGGGTTAATTTTTATTCTGCACTGATCTGTCCACGATACTAGTTCTTCCAGATTGTTGTGTATCCGATCTTGTGCTATGAGAATGTCTTCCATGAGCAGTGAATAAGGCTGTATCATCAGAGAAGAGAGCTAATTTAGTGTCTGGCATATGTGGTATATCTGAAGTGTAAACATTAAATAGTGTTGGAGAGAGTACAGAGCCCTGAGGTAAGCCTGCTGATATGTGACAAGGGGTTGATAATGTTTCATTTACTTTTATCAGAAAATTTCCTTTGTAAGAAAGCTATGAATTATTTTTTGGATGTAGTCAGGGACTCTCCCAAACTACGTAATTTATACATTAGTCCTACGTGCCAGGTCTTGTCTTAAGCCTGTGCAATGTCTAACGTGCTACAGTGTGTTTCTTATGATGAAATCTCTCGGCAATATTTTCCGTTAGTCTCAACAATTTGTGCGTGCATGAAGGCTTGGACTTTGAACGGGCAAGAGAGCACTATTCAACAGAATAAAAAAGTACTAACCATCCAACTTACAATGCTTCAAAAATGCAACTTAGAATGCTTGCAAAGTTTGTCATCATCACCTGTATCAGGTTGTGGCAGTACATCTCAATACAGACTTGTTTCTACAACTTACAGACACAAAGTGGGCGTGATAGGTACGATTGTGTTGTAAAAAAATACAATCAAACCTGCTTAAAATGGAAGATCATGAGAAAATTCTGTTGAAGACAGATTTCCGTAATAACAAGGTTATCAAAAGTAACTAAGCCAAATAAAATGCATTTCGTCACTAAAGAATTGTTTTAATTAAGTTACTTTTGCGTCATGCATAAAAAGTTTACATACATCTCCCTAAAAGAATCCCAATGATTACAATATAACTAAGATTATTATTTTGCCGTTTTCTTTATTAATGCTTATTTTTCAACATCAGTAAAAACTGTAGTCAGTGTATTTATTTGTTGTTAATAATTATTTAATTGTTATTCTATGCGGAAAAACATCCTTCAAGTTCTTTATTTGAATAAGTGTATTACGATATGTTTTGATGGAATTTGCTGATTTAGTCGCTTCGTCTTCCACCTCTCGTACTCAGATGCGATCTCCAGAATTATTTTCAGTCACTCACCTGCTGCACTTTTATCGCTGTCATTTGTCTCTCCACATCAGTCTTGCAAGATTCTTGATGTCTCTCCTTCACCGATTTCAATCATCCGTTTTAAGCCTTCGAATCAACCTTGCCAAACTTACGAGCGAATTCAATGACCTTGGCGTGTAAAATGGATCTTGAAATCGGCCCGATCTTTGCCCCCGTTGCGACAAATCATTCCCATGTGAGTTCGTTAATTGTTTCGTTCCCAATTTTAGCAGCCCTTTGTTTGGAAATAGACGACTTTCCTTGCAGTCATTTATCGATAATAGATTCGTTCCCTTGAAAAATCGGGTACAATTATTTTTTTCTTTATTCCAATTTCTTCACAAATTGCATGGACTGTCATTCTTCCTTTGCACTCTCAAGCTTCCACACACTACGGAGCACTATACGAAAGACACGGTACGTATTTAACTAACGCTAATTTAACCGCTTTGAATATTCAGAGGAAACTGACGGTTTTCACACAAGCCTTTTGGGCTACGGAGAGAAAAGGCAGCACCTGCGTCATCGAATCGGCTTCTCCCTCTGGGAATTTGTCAAGTTCTAGCGGATCGCGCTGCGTGCCCCAAGCAGTTGCGAAGGTCATTCCTTCGCCTGACGCCTTCCCTTTCCGCGACCGCCAAGTTGCCAGCTAAAAGTAAACTGAAAAAGGGAGGCCATTCCCCGTTCAGCAGGTTCCGTTACCAGCCGGTAAAATTACATGCGTTTTATATAGCAAACACATGGAACATATATTTTTTAATGCAGTTTTCTGTTGTTACCAGATTCCGTTTTTGACATTTTTGACTGTATAAAAATAAGTGTGTGAATGAGTAATAAAAAACAGCAAAACTATGGACTCTTCCTCAGTAAAAATTATCATCTGTTTCTACATCTTAGGTTGCTGGTCAAAACACCAACTTCATCGAAAGATTAAGTAAGTCTACGTTTATCTGAGAACCGCTCCTTTTTGCCGCCCAAGCAGCAAGCTGGGACATAAATTCATATTGGTCAATAAATGACTGTCTCGCCAAGACAACTGACAGGTGGGGGACAAAAACATCTATTCCTAATTCAATTAAACTGTATTAAATTAATTAGTATCATTTTAGAATTTTGATAATATTACAAATCATTAAACGCATGAAATTGTTAATGGCTATGGTATTAATTCCAGCTTAGCAAAAGCTAGAGTTTGACAATGACATTAAAATCTCTTAAACTTTAATTTATCGTCGAAGAAAGTGTTCAGAAATTTATGCAATAGAACATTTCTGGCTAGAACTTTTCGAGTTCCTGAAAAATGAGTCGTTTTGCCTACAATCATTTTTGTAGGTTCAAATCAGAATACGAAAGAGTACACTAATTTGTGCAATTAGATTAAGCAAAATTTATTTTAGTTTCAGCTAGTTATTAAGAACCCGTGTTCTAGCCAATCAGACCGCAAGGGAGTAGCAAGGCAGTAGTTTGTACGTCCGATAGTATAAAATAAATTCCCACTTCCACAGGGATACTGTGGAAGGAAGAAGCTCGCCAGTTTGCTCAGCTCTTCTCAGGCTCTTCTGCTCAAGAAAAGAGTTGGTTAAACTCTTCCGAGCAAGAAAGAAAGGTTCAACCCTATTTGAATGGCGTGTGTCAGAAACAACATAAGTCACTGACAAGTAACTTTTCAGTACGGATAAAAAAACTTCTAATGCGGCTATATTTGTCAGAAACATTGCGTCAATTTTTTTAGACGTTGTTTTCCGCATATTTTATAGAATTCTTGTCTCATTTAGCAAAAAGTTAAAATATTTTTTTTACTAACAAACATGGTTGACTTACATTGTTTCTGAAATAAACCATTCAAGAACAAAAAGTATTGTCATTCATTAAATGCTTCATCTGAAATATATTTGAATGATCACTTTAATTGAAAGAAATTGTTACATTTGACTAATTATTTCCGTAACTGATGATTCACGCACTGCCTAGTTTTGTAATTCTGCAGAGAACGCACCTACTTCTTCCTCGTGTGGGATACACTTGTACTCCATTATCTTCATGATATCATCAATCTATTTTTACATTGTCGCACTTACTTCTTAAGAAGAGAAAGTTCTATAACTGTGCCCCGGAAATCGGCGAAGTTTCGGCGTAAAATTGTTATTGACGGGCCCTGGTAATGCAAAAGCGGATGAATTCCTTTTCCTATTAATATTAAATTACGTCCTCTAAATTGTGGTGAAGGCAGAATCCATTATTTGAGGGGCATTGTTACCCATTGAAGGCAAAATGTCCATCTGTCCGTCTGATAGTCTGAGGTCAACGCTAGCACCTAAACCGTTCAGCCGATTTTCTCCAAAATTGATATTCCTGGATTGATCTGAAAGGATTCGAAGTTTTGCGATCTTCAACCGAAAATTTCTATTTTTGAGGCTACTTTACATGAAGGGTCAAAACCATAGAAACACGGACTGACATGACCCTCCATACTGTAAGATTTTTATTTCGACTTTCCACAGCCATATGAATACATTTGGAAGTTTTCGAAATTATAAATTGAGATACTTAGATATTCGATAGTAAATTTCGCCATCTTACTAGGCTCTTTAGGCCCCATTTTTTCATGATAGATGAAGAATGTAGCAGAATCATCCTCCAGTTTATAGACACAAGTATTTACTGTCGCCGTAAGTTCTGGATTGTAGGAAGGTTCAAATTTTGCGTCAATGCATACTGCAATTACGCCGTCCTGGAAACTTAAAATCGATCAGCTGTTTGGACTCCAATGAGAAGGCGCTTCTCGCGCTTTAATGCAGAAAGAACACAAGTCACTGACATATGTTGTATCTGCATTAATTCCCATTTACGTGCTCCTCAAAAGCTACCTCTAGAATTGCTTGACATACGTTATATCTGTCTCAAACGATTCAAACACATACAGAGAATATTATAGCACTAAAAAGTCAAAAATTGCAAAAAATCTGACTTATGTTGTTTCTTAAATAAACCATTCATTAGCTATTTGTGTAGTTTCCCCTCAGTTTTCCTTTCATTCATTACGAACGTCAAAGCTATTGTAGCGCATAGTGCTTGTGTCCAACGTCCAAAGATAGTGAACATTGACTGTGTATATATTATTCAAATAAGACTCAAAATCAATAAAATATGATAAAATGGTAATCATAATTAAATGTAACTAGTACAAGTTTAAGAGCGTATGGTAAAAAAAATTGCCAGCACATTTAGACTAACGATGTGAAAGTGTCTTCATTTACATGTTGACTTCTGCATTAATAAACTACAGTCTAGAGTTAGAGTACGTGTTACAGCAACACAGTACGTACTGCAACAGCACATTCTTTCTCCCATTATTTCTAAATTTAATTTTCGAAAATTCAGAGAGGTCAACGAAAGTGAGACTCATTGAGTGTCATTTTTAAAGCGTCTCTCATCCTACTCCTGGGAAAAAATTAAAGAAAGAATTTGGAGCGGTTTTTGAGAAAATATTTTTTTTAAAAATAGCATAAACAAGCATAAATGACGCGAAAACTAATAGTTTGTTCGAAAATTTGTACATGACTTTTTATGAGCTAATTTTTTACATTAAGCTAGATTTTTCTGAGCAAAAGTCTATCATTAATTTTGTAATTTTAAAATGTTAACGTTTTGTAATTTTCCCAAAAATGGAGAGTTTGCCGGAAATGGAATTAGCACCATACGTTCTGCAGTCTTGTATACACACGAAGAGGAAATGTAAAGAAGAAATCTGAAGAGGAATTTGAGAAAAAATTGTTTAAAAAATTTAATTGTCAATATTTCGCGCACAGTTACACGCATACTACTCATATTTTCGAAAAATTGCACATGAACGTATTTGAAGAGCTGTCATAGATTTTAATAAGAAAAAATCTCTATCTTCAATATTGTAGTTGTAGGAAGGCGCCCCCCAAAAAATGTACTTTTGCAGTTTTCGAAAAATCAAATTTCAATTAACATGAGACTTTCACCATTCTCTTAAGCATCTTTTACGCGATTCGATCACAAAGTTGAATCAAAACATTTGGTACCATTTTTGAGAAAATTTTGAGAATGTTGTTGAGACTTTGTATAAACAATACTCAAAAATCAAAATGTTCGTTTTATACACCTAAAGCCTAGAGTTAATTCAGATCGATGGAGGAATATCAATTTTGAAGCAAATCGGATGAACTGATTTTAGAGACCTCAGATGGACCGATGGAGTGACGGACAGAGAGGACGCTTTGCCGTTAATCGATTTTTCGGTATCAAGGACCCAAAAAACATGGATTCTGGGTACACCACGTGTTAGAGAAAGTAATGTACTATATATAGCAAAATTGTTTATGTACTTTTTCGTTTCCAGGACCCGGCAATAAGAGTTTTTTTGAGAAACCTTTCGCCGTTTTACGGTGCACAATAACATAACTTTCTCTTCTTACAAAATAACTTTATGAGGGCGAACAAGTAAAAATTGGTTGTAATGTATTGTTGTTGCATCAGATAGATTTCTAGGTAACCAATCCAAAACGCTGTGAATGCACAAGGATTTCTGTAACATACTTTTCTAACTCCTCAAAAGAGTCGAATTTTTTGTGCGCAAGGCAACGGAGAACAGGCTACCGAGCGCTTGAGAGATGTTCTAGGGATCCTTATTAATCCTCTGCATTGTATCATGCCAAGAAATTGAATATTTTAATATTGCTTGTATATTTTCATGTACTATAAGGATATTTTGATGTGATTTTGCTTTCTCGCATACTACAACACTTTCTGTAGTAAAGAAAAAGTATTGAAATATTGCAGTGGAAAGTGGCCATTTTACGTCAGAAAAACTTGTATTGTGGGTCCTGATATCGCAAAAGTGAATAAATCTTGTTACTGTATGGTGTAAATTACTTCCTATAACACGTTGTGTTGTCATAATGCGTAGGTCCTTAATACCGAAATATTAGTATACGGCAAAACTTGTCCGTCCGTTATCCTGCTTGTACTCCTGTGGTCAACACCAGTGCCTAATTCGTTCAGACGATTTTCTCCAAAATGTATTTATGGATATGGCGGCACTCTGGCCCTGCGAATTTGAAGTGGATATTTTGATTTTATTTACATGAAACTTTGGCAACATTTTTACGGCACCAAATTTTTGGATTCATTTTTTTGGGGGTACGGCTCTAATAAAATGGTTCATATCCCATTTTTGTTGGATCTCTTTGAATTTTCGAGAATTGCAAAAGTGAAATAATGCAAGACTGTAGTTGTAGCACCCCTTGTAACTTTGTTTTTATTTTGTTTTCTTTTCATTCATAAAGCTCATCCAAAAGAAGTTAATATTATAGTATTACAAAATAATTCGTTAATTTGTGATGCGTGTCCTTTCCAATGAGAAACCAATCAGGCGCCACTCTTACTATCGTGTTGCCTGACGCGGAAAGATTTTTCTGTATTTTGTGGGTCCCCCGGGCAACTTCTATCTCACAGGGGTTCCATTCATTTCTGTAACCTGTGAGACATGGCATACTGCTGCGCTGCTAGCCACAAAATCCTGCTGATAAAATCGAGACCCCATTCATTGAGAGCTCTACCTACACCCGCTGATTTGTGTGGTGGTCAAATAATATTTTCTCCTTGGTGATATTTAGTATTTGTTTTCTACTCGTCTTACTACAAGCGAAAGTTCTTAGAAAATATAATAGCACTGGGTGTAAAAATGTTGCTCGGTAATGGAATATTTTTCAGAAAAACATCAGATGCGTTTTTTGTCACCGAAACTGGACATTAGTGTTTAAATCATGTTGGTGAATCCTATCAGAACTTATTCATTGAAAATGTTATGGTTATGCAGTTGATCAATAATTTATACGCCTGGTAAAATTTTATTGAAAACCAACTATTTGATTTGAATTGTTAGTTATTACTTTTATACTACGTTACTGGTATTTATTTTATTATGTTACTGTACCTTTATTAGGTCCCTAGCAATTAGTTCTGCATAATTGTTATTTTACCGAATTAAAAATAATTATGTTTAATTTACGGTTTTGAAAACTTTTGACAATATCTTTTCTTCCTTCGACTTTTCCTTCCTCTATTACTCCTTTATATTGTCTTTTCCTTTTCCCGCAATTGCGTACATTTCAGAGAAATCACTGTTTTATGCGGAGAATCCAATCACTCAGAGGGAAGTTTCGAAAATCATGTACGAAGCAGCACGTGTTGAAGATGGAACAAAAACAAAATTGTATTACCTTCTGAAGGCACGATCTGAATATAAAAGATATCCTCCGATCTTCATTCATTCACGAAACTCGCTCTGCATCAACAGGTTTTCAACGGATACCTGTTCTTATCGGATCACTCCAAGCCATCGCCAGCGATGACTCACATCACTTTCGGGGGCTCCGCGCCAGATCGGAGGAATAGTTAGGTTTCATTGACAGTGAGAGAGAGAGGGGGGGAGGGAGAGATGCGCCCACGTGTGCTCGTGCACGTGTGCTGCGGGGGGCCGCAGCTGCCCCCCCCCGCCCCCCGCCCGCCCGCGGGGCCAGCGACGCGCGGCGCGCGCAGCTCCGGCGGATTTGCTTCTCCGGAAAAAGACAACTCACTTCGCCCCTTAAAAAGTCTGTCGGGCCCGTAATTTACGACGGAGGGCGCGGGGCCCGGCACAATGCGCCGCGACGCGGGCCGCATTCCTGCTCGGGGGCGGGCGGGCGCGGGCGGCGCGGGCGGCGTGGGAGGCGGGAGGCCCGCTGTTTGGAGTAAACACGTTGACGCGCGTGCGATGGCCGCTTTGTGGACAGACAGTCGCCGGTTGTAACTCACGCGGGGTCGGGCGCTTGTGGGCGACAGGGAAATCGGAGCGGAGACGCAGACGCCGCGCCGGTGCAAGGTGTCTCGAACTATTAGTCTTGTCATTTTATTCATGTCGCTAAAACAAAATGGAGGTGTACAAGCTGTTGGTATACCAACTATAGTTATGGCAAATTATAGCAATTTCCATAATTGAACCTTCACGATTTTAATAAAAACTATCCGAATTTAAATTGATATAATCGGAGGATAATTTTCCACTAAAATTTGTTGGTTTTGAGCTACCATTCACAATGAAAGATACTATGATACTAATAGAACCATCATTAAAAATAGTTTCTTTTTCGTTGGAAGTACAATACCGTTTAAATTATTCCACAAGACACTCGACTTTCTTTAAGCCATTCTTCGGCTTTAATGGAAATTATTAAGCCATTTGGATGGAAAAGAAAATATACTTCTGTTTTTGGTTCTTTAATTATACCGTAATACTTGAAACTCGAATGCAAATAAATAAAACTAAGGTAAATCCCAAGATGTTCTTTGGTTGCGAAAGCTGGATACCTAGAAAGAAAACAATGGAAAGGATACAGGCAAGTGAAATAATATTTTTGCGCAAAACTAAAGGCTGTTCAAGAGAGAGAAGATTTACTAGAAACAAAAAAATGGGAATTAAAAGGTTACAATACTTTGAAAGGACGGAAGATATCAGACTTCCAAAAGCAGCTTTCTGCTACGCACCGAAGGAAGGAGAGACCTAGGAAAACCGAGGAGAAGACGGTAGGAGTCTCTGAAGATTAAACAGGTGTATCTGCCTAAACCGTGAAGTGTATAAGAAGAAGAATTTGTGTACTTTACTAAATTTATTAAAAAACATTGCTACGAATTTATTGTATCGCATTCAAAAGAAGTATTCACATTAGCCTATCACTAAACATTGTCTATAATTTCAAGTTATATTTTTTAATATCAAAATAGTAGGCAAAATATGTTGCTGCATGAGTATGTAGAGCCATGGCAAAAACTGAGTGAGTGAATAATTATATCATTAACGGGATCAAATCCTGGTTTATAGTAATAACAGTTCCTGTGCAAATGGGTCTCAAATTTGAAAATGTAACGTGTGAGCATAGGGCTTAACACTTTTCCTTAAGAAATTTTGAAGGAAATGGAAAAGTAAAAATATCTAAAAATAAAAAACAAAAACAAGTTAAAAAACACGTGCAATGTAATGATGAAGATTTGATTAATTTTGTTGTTTGAAAGTAATCAGAGATTTTAATATATTAATTCTATAAATGATATTTAGCAAACCAAGGAAAGAAAAAAATTAAAAAAGCACCTACAAGATCGTGTCATGTAGGATATAATATTATATTCTTTATTATTAAAGTTATTTTTTTCAATAACCACAAATTAATAATTTCCATAAAAACTGTAGCCTTTCTTGTGCTCTAGAACTAGGATCCTTAGTTTCTGGTTATGCGCCGGATGCTCAGGTCCCACATTATATTGCCATTACTAAAAAATATTGGATTATTGATGTGACGGAGTAACGGCCACAAGCTTTGGGCGAATACCGAGTATTATGTTACGGTTATTTGATTATGTTTTGGCTATGATCAATGATTACGTTCCGGGAATTTGTTGCGGGCTTTGAGAAGTGACTGAAGTTTACTTTTTACAACTTACAGAAACTTTACTTATATAAAATAGGTTTCAAACAAATTGACATTCTCCTTTAAGTGTAAGGAAGAGTGAAATTCTCGACCGTTGACCGAAAACGCAACATATGACCCACGTAGTACATGAAATAGACTACGTTGTTTCTCATCATATTTGAATCGAGATACATTTTCTGCCTTATTCGTGTATTTTAATAAAACAATTCCGCTTTTCAATTTTTTTTAACACAGAGGTCGCATGTGTGACTCAGCGGTGCGTTAACTGATGTTGAACGCTCTTTCGGAAGACATTCGATCTTCCTTTCTTCAACTCCGCATTATTTTTCCTGTTTTAAATTATTTTGAAATTATGTAAGCAAGTCTTTTATGCAGATAATAAGACTATAATTTTCAAAGAAGGTCTGGTGCTGAAAAGCAAATGGAAAAATTCTAGGTCTAAACTATTTTTACAAATGTCTATGGTATCTACAAAGCAGCGAATGGTCTCTTTCCCGCTTTCCCTTCAGCTGGAGCTGTGTACGGCGCCAACTGTACACACTCTTGGATCCTGCGTAGCGCCGTCTTCCTACGATGTTTGGGGTGATGCGTGGCGTACGGCCCTACATCCCACTCGTGCCCGGTCGTTGGCGAACTCACACCGCCAACGTTACTGCGTCCTGCACACGGACGCTCCTTGACGGCACGCCCTCACTCCCGTAGCCGTGGGGCTGGGCAACCCACTCGCTGGCTGCCGACGTGCTGGCTCTAGAGCTGACTCTCGTGCTCCGCGCGGTCCTGCACTACGCAATGCTATGCGTTCTCCCTCCTTCAATCTCCTGCAACTACCTGCTGCTGCTGCTGCTGAGTGGGTGGTCATTAGTATTTGCATCCCTTGTTGCATGCTCATCCGGCTTTGGTGTTTGTAGATTTTTTGTTTAATTCTTGGAAGCATGGCTCGTACTGATCAAGTCAGTCGGAGTTTTGCTGGCTAGTAGTAAATAATAATTTATTCATTTAGGTTTAGTCTGGTACAGAGGCTGGATATTGAACTATTAAAAATAGGACAGGTATTTGTACATGGGGAAAGTCAGTGGGTATTCGTTTGCTTTTGAATCTCGGTGTTTTGTGAGCATATTGTTCATATTTTTGAAAAAGTGGATGATTCATTTGCACTTTCCGATTGTAGTTGCTTGATCATACATTTTTTGATGAATTGGTGTAAGTTTTATATTTTTTTGAAAATTTCAAGACGGATGTCGGATCTAAGTTTATAAGCTTTTTTCAGAAAACAATTTTCTGCCACTACTAGTTTTTTGAAACTTGCTTTGGAGGCTGTGGCCCATATTTCACAGCCGTGCATTGCTGTGCTTCTAACAACAGCCTTGTAAATATATAATTCTGATTTGTTACCGAGTACCTTGCATCTAAATAGGGGTAGAGGGCGCGTTATTTTCTGTAACATGATTGTACGTTTTTAATATGATCACCCCATCGGAGGTGCGTATCCATTGTTATTCTGAGATATTTGTTGGGTTTTGTCCATTTAATGCATTCATTGTTTATTTTGAGAAACGGAACGTTGTTTAATATGCCAGTTTTCCATGAAAAAATTGTTTCTTAGCAAATGCTTACATTTCATTTAAGACCGTTTCTTGAGCACCAGTTGCCAAATAGTGATACGTCATTCTGAAGCCTTGACAATTGAATTTTCAGTGTGGACGCTTTAGCTGTACTGCTACTTCATCAGCGAAGAGAAACGACTTCGTATTTGAGGTTTGTGGCATATCATTGATGAATATGGAAAAGAAATGAGGTGAGATAACACTGCCCTGGGGAACACCAGCTTCAACTGGCCTGAGGGATGAAAGATGAGATTCGTATTTGGTTTGAAAGAATCGATTCTGAAGGAAGCTGCGAAGTACTGACAGAAGAGAAGCGGGGAAAATTTTTGAGAGTTTAAATAGTGTAAGGGAGTGATATACTGCATCAAATGCAAAGTTGAGATCAAAGAAACTCCTGGGATGGACATACCATAGAAAAAAACTGAAGAAGTCTCTAGTGCTAATCGAAGTGCTTGAGCCATTGACGAATTCTGGTACTGATATGGTCTTCCGGTCATTCTGGTCTTCGATATATATATCGAAAATTGTTCGGACTTTTCATGTTTTTCTCCTGTCTTTTTTCAGATGAGTGGAAAGTAAGGAAGGCTAAGACAGGCATTGAAGAATATCAGAATGAGATTAATGGCTTTGGAAGGAAGAATTTTGACGATCGACGATGGAATGCTGTCGTACCGTCCTGCTTTTCGGGAACTGATGTTTCTTAGATGTTGAGTTATTTCTTCCTTTGTCGTCACCTAAGATGTGTTCAACTCGTTTTAGTGGACATTTTCACTTGATCCTCCTTCATCAGTAACTGGGTCATTTTCATCTTTTTCAGCACTTTGTGTTTGTAGAAGGATTTCATCTATTGATGGAGCAGTGAATCTTTCTTGGAGAATGTCAGCAAAAACTTCAGTTTGCCGTAATGGATCGTACGTCTGTTTGGCTATTCTAGGGCTGTGATGGGCTGAGGTGCAGCTCGTAGTTGTTTCTGTAGTTTCCAGAAGTCTCTTTGTCCTAGTATTTGCTTTTCTTTAATGTAGTTCTCCCGTTGTTTATTATGATATTCTCTGAGCTTCACTTGTAGTGTTCTTCTTGCTTTAAGAAATTGTTTTATCTTCAGGTTAAGAATTTGTAAGGGAAGTCTACTGTGATTGTTAGATCTCTCCGGACTTGAAATATACTCTTGGGATTTTCTGATGTATGTTTTGATCTTGTCGTTAAGATAGTTGATCTCCGAGTCCATTTGTTGTTCACTTTCTAACTGCAGAGTGAAGAGTAGATGAGATAAGGCCAATAATTTGAATTTTTTGAATTTACATTGTATTTTGGAAAAGGAGGGAGAGAGTAATGAAAAAGCGTAAGTTGCAGTGTGGTTAGAACAGGTCGTATGAAATGATCGTATGAAAGGCTCTTGTAGAGATTGTGGGACTGTGGGAATGCATTTCGTTGGTATGGATGTAAAAATCTAAGGTTTGGATGTGGTAAGCCTTGTTGACGTGGCTGGCTGACGACGGAGTTGGGGTGGGGTTACTTGGATATTGATGTTGGATTCTATGTAATTATAAATAATATTTCTTGACATGTCATAAGTAGTACTGCCCCATTCCACTCTCTTGCTAGTATTGGATTTAACCGATTACAGTAGTTTGGTGATATAATTTGCTCTCATTTCTACACTTGACGGCTTATGTACTGATAAAAAAGTAATCAATCCTTGCGCTGTGCCTAGTTCCACAACAGTGACCTCGAAGGCCTCCAATTGTGGAGTTAGTAATCTGGGATAAGGGAGAGTTTTCTTAATGCCTATTGCAGTGCCACCCCCTTGGGTAAGTCGGTCGTCTCTGTAAATATGAAAATTAGGCAAAGTAAATTGTTTGTTGGTCAGCCCCGTGGTCGAGATCGACCCCTGTAGTGCCGTAGTGATCTCGGACCGAGGGGTCGCGGGTTCGAGTCCCGCCTCGGGCCATCATTGTATGAGTATGTCCTTTCACCCCCTATTATAACCATATCGGTTCATCCTCATACCATAAATTAAATCCAAGATTTGTCGCTAATGACCTATTAGTTGATGCAACCTTAATGAACAAAAAAATAGTTTGTTGGGTTTTTAGCATGGTTTCCTGTAGTAGTAGGATTTGTTGTGAGTAGTCATTTACAAACTGTATTAGTTCCGCTCTTTTCATGTTGGGTACCTCCTCTCATATTTCAGATTACAATTGAATTATCTTGATTTTCTCTTTTGAGTTTTGAGTCATTATATTTTAAGATTTGATAGTATTTCTGCGATTTCTAAAAATTTGTTTATTCCATTTTCGTTACTTTGCAGAACTTCTAAGCTTATTTTATTACTTCGATCAACCCTTTAATATTGATAGATTTGATAAGCTTGAATAGTTCATGAAGGTCGGAATCTAATAGTGATGAATTATTGGAAGTAGAATTTGATTGTGAAGATCCTTGAAGGATGTCTGTGAAGGAAGTAAGTGGATCAGTAAGTCTAGAACTAAAAACACGACGAAGTTCAAGAAATTCATATAAATACGAAGCACTGTAAGGTACTTGGTTTCTTGTGTTATGTTATTGTTGCTGTTGTTGTTGTTGTTGTTGTTGAAATTGTGCTGTTTGGACCTGTGCCTGCCGGTTTTATTTGAGTCTTTCCAAGAAGGCACACCATCTAACATTTGCAGGATGATCCTTCTGGCAATTAGCACATTCCACAGGTTTGTCCCTGGTACTGTTGAGAAATGTGATGATCTTCCACGCACGTTAGGCACCTGGTGCTGGTTTGATTCCACATAAGACAGTTGGTGTATTGTGGGAATCTGTACTCCTGTCCCTGTAATTGTCTATCGTTATACGATAAAGGAGCAGATGATGGTTTGACTGTAGTTTTCCTATATCAGCATAATATATTTCAACTAGGTATGGTCCTAATGGGATGTAAGTTTTTCTAACACTGTAGTCAGTCCTGGCCAATTTGATTTTTAAGCTCAGAGATGTAATGAACTTTTATATATTTTTCTAAATCTTCTTTTAGATCAGAAAACGTCAGTTCTTTGGGTAGTACTTTCATTATAATTCTGTGACTTCGTTCTTCTGTTGCTCTGTGGAAAAATAATGAAGTAGAGATTGGGTTGTGCGTTTCTCAATTCTGCAAGCTCGGAAACGTCTGCTGTAGGGTCTTCCATGTTGCTAGGTTTAATAATAAAATATTTTCCACTTAGTACCCCATGAATGGGACCCTTGGTGATGAGCTACAAACGATGCGTTAAAAGGGGTGTATTGAACTCGAGTTCTACTTGAATGTCTCCTATAGATTTTCTAGGTGACGTTTTTCGTGTTGGGAAAGTATTGCTTGCAGTTGTTTCCGTGGGGATTGTACTTCCTTGGTGTTGACTTTCGGCTTACATTGCCTTCACGCGCTGTAGTTGGTAGTGACGCATTTTGCAAAATTGAAGTATCCATGTGCTCGAGAGGAAAAAGCGGTTTTGAGTGTATATTGTCGGTTTAGGCTTCAATATAGCGTTTTGCAAGGGTAAACCACTTCCTCCCTTCTGCGATTGATTATTTGTTCTTCTGTATCTCCATTTCCTTCTGTGGTTTTAATTTGACTATTGGCCATGGATTTCTCAATTGTTTGATTCGGTTGCGGTATTTGTTTAATCACTTCTGTCTTGGCTGTTGTTGAAGATTGAACAGATGTAGAGTGCTCTAATTAGTTTTGGGATGGAGATGACACATGGCAAGAAATCCTTTATAGTTAGGGGGAGGAATTTGTATCACTTCTTCTTTGTTACTGGATTTTCTATTTCATGTTTTGGATTTCGCAATTCCTTACTTAATCCGTGTTCTGTTTCTAATGGATGTCTAAGTAACTCTTCTATTTTTTCATGGTATCTCTTTGAGCGATGTTTTTCTTTTCTGATTTCTCTTGAGGCAGACTGATTACTGATGGTGTATGATTTTCTTAATAATTTCCTACTGATGGTGATTGAAGTCTTTCTAGGTGAAACTGTGTTCTCTCCGCTGCAGCTCCATTTACTCCTTCTTCCAAGTGCTGGAGACGGAGAAGCCATGGGAAACTTTTGAATCCCAGGGAGGATATGCTGAGCTTGGGTGAATATTGTACTCACTATTGATGCTGTACGTTGACTATAGTCTATTTTCTCGGTTGTGATAAGCGAAAGGACTGATAACTCAACTCTCACACTGACTCCGGATGAATTCCGATTGTTACTGTCACTGAACTTTCTTCTCCTGACTCACTGTTCACTACTCAACTCGATAAGACTCGATACTCTCGTCATAGCGTTAAACTATATCTCCAGACTGACTATGCGTCCTGAATAACTGCGTTTATTATCGCGTGGCGACTTTTCAACTCTCACCAATGTCTCACTAGCAAACTCGTAACTTCTGCTCTAGCTACTGCTGGACTAGCTGGAGCCGCCTTATATGGACAGAGCTACGTCACGCCAGAGACTCGCCCTTCGCCTGCGGTTCTGGAGCTTCTTCTCCGCGAAGCCGCAAGCCCCGTGACGCGCGCCACCCGCTGCGTGCGCGCCATATTCAAAAGGGCGCGCAGAACGTACTACGAACATTTGCACGAGATTTTTGATTGAATCCAACTCTAAAGAAGCACTAAAAACAACAGTATTCTTTCTTCAATTTTGCATTTGAATACATGATGATGTAAGTAACAAAATAAGGACTCTTTTCTCAGCGAAAGAAGTAAAAAGCGCTAAAATTCTTAAAACAATTAACATTTTTAATTTTAGGATGTGGTATATTATATCATAATCTTGAATATAAATAAAAGAAGCTCCTGATAGCAAAAAGTTATTGACGTACTAAAGTAGAAACAATGAAATAAATAGTAAAAACAGTTCAGAGAGTCCACAAAGCTTGAGACACATCATCGTACTTTTGGGACCCTCGCGAAAATTCCTTGGAAGAATCAAAGTAGCCGAAATGTATAGTATATTGTCTGTTGACAGAAAGCAGGCTAACCAAATCATTGAGGTCTGAATTTGAAATAATAACGATGCGCGGATAGGTAATGGGATTTACAAGAAATTCTCAAGCTCTTTAGCGAAATTATTCTTAACGATGCTCCGTGTATGTTATGCAAATCCCTTTCCATAGGAAAATGTCCTCGCAAAATATGCAAACAACTGCCAAATTAATGCTTGAACCAGCCAAAGGTTCAAACAGAGATAAACGTAATGATGCTTTTCTTACCCATAAGCAATTTGCCGATTATCTGCGGACATTAACCCATTTCTTCCCAAACACTGAAGTACTTAATTTATTTAATACATTTTAATTAAATATTGATAAGAAGTCTACGAAGATAGCAAAACCAGTTTGCTAAAAATATTTTCATTTTTGGTCGAAGCAGGACGGAGCGTTGCGTATACGCAACGTTGGGAGTTTTCCGGAAAGGAAGTGTACTGATCGCTTTTTAAAGAAATATCGTTATTTTGTCAGTTAATGTCTACTAATATTACTGATATGCAAACAGAATTCAAATTTATGCATAAAGATGTAACTCCAAATGGAATTTAAATGCTTTTGGCACTTATTATTCCAAAATTGGCCGATTCTTAGGAATATTACGTTGTCAGCATGCATTCTTATCACCACTATCTTATATAATCAACACAAAAATTTTGTCTTTCTCTCATTGTCTTCTCGCTATAATGCCCTAATTGTCAATGTGAGAATCAGATGGTTAATTACAATTTGTGTGCTAGATGTGAAAATTCAATTTGTGCTTCCAGATCCATATTTTTATTAGTAGTCCCCCTTTCTTCAAGAAGAAAGAGTAGAATTTCGGACTCGAAATCCATACAATTAAATGTATTTTCTTTTGTTACAATGTAAATATTCCTCACCTTGCAGAGTCTCTAACAAAGCAAAAAGCCTTTATGCTTCGCTATCATGTAATGACACACACAACGTTTATTTTGAAATATTTTTTTATTAGAAGCGAAAGATCTGATGCCATTTTCTCTCAGTTGCCACAATTATACTTGCATAGAAATTGGTTTGTAATAAATGACAAAAATAATGTCATACGTATAGAAGTTTGCTAAGAATCTGCAAGTGGTATTCTTATTTTCTGTAACAAATTTCGTCAAATTGCAAATTAGTTCATCCAAGACAAACATTCGTGCGTTCTTTGATATTCTGTCATGAACATGAAATGATTTCAAAAATATTTTTTTTCTCTATCAATACGCACCACACCATGAATACAATATCTCATGTCTCCCTTGTTTAGCTAAGTTCGCCTCAAGTATGAAACTATTTGCAGATAAGTACTGATAAATTCTGGCTAAACACTCCGGATTACAAATGTCTTTTGTTTGTTCATCAAAGAATGGTATTTTGTAGATCAAAAATCAATTTTATAGATTTATAATAATTACGTCAGATGTTACTGGCCAAAATGTAGATATATTTTTATTTCTTCAAACCTATTTCAAAGTGTTCTTTCTTTCACAATTGGTATCTTCGAAAGACCAGGCAAGCTGTTTTGTAGAGGAAGACACACATGCCATGCCTTGTTTTAGTGCCGAGAAAACTATAGATATTATGTAGTTTGGCATATCTGTAAATGGACCATTCCAAAGAGAGCATATTATACTTAATATTACATCTCTTTCGAAATGCTAAAATCCTATGAACTGTCTATCGTGGCGCCGTAATGGAATTTGGCCGTTCCCAAATCTGCCGGGAAACTCCCAACGTTGCGCAAACGCAACACAAAATTTATTTGTCTATAAAATTATTTTGGAAATCACACACTCAAACATTAACTCTATTATTTTTACATATTATATCTTGCATTGTGATACCAAAAGGTCACATAGATCACCAATTTGAAGATCAAAAGACCGATATTGGAGAGGCGTGAAAATAGAGCATACGCCATGATGGAGAAAAAAATTAAAATTGTGTATTCATGTAATATATATTTATCAAATAAAAATAGTGTGAAAGTCACTAAGGACCGTATTTACTACAGAAAAAATTGCAAATGATTTCGACAGTTAGTATAGGTAAAATAAAATAGCAAACATAGCGTTGCATTTACGCAACGTTGGGAAGAAAGAAATACACTTCATGAACCCATTCAATATGCTCGTGATTCCGAGCGCGTCAACTGCTATGATAATTATCCCTGTAAGTGTAGTGCATGTTTTTATCATCGGAAGTGGCGGTCTTCTTCCCCTCTGGATGGTGAGATCCGGCGCCGTCTTAAACGTCGGCTAGCGGGGATTTCCCCATCCATGTATCTCCTACCATCGGGGACACCGTCCCATTCGGGACTAGCTCTATGCTCCCGACTGTATGGTATGTAAGAATGTGCATGTAAGTATGTGTGTAAGTAAAGTGTGAAGATATGACAAGGAAGAGGACGGAGACGTGCTGTCCATCGGCCCATTTGTTAGGGTCCTGATGTGGCATTTTCACGGTATTGAATGGAGAAACCCCGGAAAACTACCGATCAGAGCAGCCGGCCGCAAGAATTCTCCTCCAGATAGCGCCTGAATTCGATCTAGCTATCCAGCTAGTGTCGAAAATCCGCTCCCCCCCTCGGGACTAGAACCCTAGGACCTACTAGTCAGACGCACTGCAGTGACATCAGTTAATACCCCAGCCCACCTCTGCCAGTGAGGAACCCATTCAATGTTTCTTGCCCAATATTATTTATTGTATATTATATTATTTCGTTCAATATTTCACAAAATTATTTACACCGGTTTATTGTAAGTCAGATAAGTAGAAATTAGAGCGCATTCATCATTTATTTAAACACTGTTTATGTGACTGTTTTGCAAATCTGATTCTCTGATCCACAGCATCCCCCAGCATTGTGAGAAGAGATCATCTGTGTCAACTTAAACGGCCGGCAGCAATAACCGCGCGGGGGCCGCGGTGCGGAATCGCGGGTCCATTGAGGGGCGCCCCCTCGCCCCGCCCCGGCCCCTCGGGGGAGCGGATTACGCCTCATGCATTAGTTATCACGTGACGATCAGCGCGCGCCCCTCGTTTAATTGACCGCGCCGCCGCGCGGCGCCACCCTCGCCTCCGCTCGCTCTCTTTTCATTACTCCGCGGAGAGTGTTGTGACGTGGCTTTCATCAGCTGCTCGTAAAGTCAACCGATAAATCTCCGCTTGCAATCGCTCGGGGGCGATTGTAATTGCGTTTGGAGTCTCCGCTCTCTCCGGAAAATCACGCGTAATGAATGCTTGGTTTTTTAATAAATTGATTTTCCTAAGACTGGCTCGTATTAGGAGGAGGTTAGGTCTCGGTAGTTACATGATTCATCCCATCATTTGGTCGTTCCCACGCGGACGCCGAACATCGGTCATGTTTGTTGTGTTCTTGGCTGTCCGGGATGAGCCGCGTCTCAGTCGGTTTTGCTGACGTTTCGGCCATCTTGCTGTGGCCTTCTTCAGAGCTATACTGCTGCCAGCACATAATGACTCCGACCGCGGAAGCCTACGAATCTATCGGTCATGTTCAGTCATGACATGAATGTGAAAGTAGTCGAACAGATTTATCTTCTTCACTCCATAAGTTCCTATTCAACAATTATCTATGTGCTACATTTTTACTTTATTTGTTAAGAACAGCGTATTAGTATATGCATATATGATTAAGTTTTGATTATATTATTATAATAGTTTCTTGGAATCTGACAATAAAAATAGAATATAAACAGGATGTCCAATGTTATTTGAAAATCTTTCACTTCACTTATATTTTATTTTGATCACACTATATTTGAATATCTCATTTCAGTTCTATAAATTTCGGCGTTAATGAAATGCATATTTCTTGTAATATTATATTCCACCTCATTGTCATTTTTCTCATTTTCAGGGATGCTTCTGTGAATGCTTCCCTTTATAAAGGTCGTGTAACAACGAGAAGTGTGTAAGCTCTTTTTTGGCAAAAAAAACAACGACAAAAAACAAAAAAAAATCGCACCTAATAGCTTTTTTAACCTTCTGTAGCAAGTTCAATATTTTCTTGCCTCTTCCTTATTTCACTTTTAGAAATAATTAAATAGTACGACTTTCAAATTGGTCATAGGAAGAAATTTAAAATGGAATTTAAAATTCATGGGTTTCATTTTGTGACTTTATTTTCAGAAAATTTTCTGTACCACTAATCACCACAATACGGAATCATTACATTTCTCCTAATTTCTCTGTTTATATTTTATCTTCAGCATTCTTAAAGACAAATAACAATGTAAAAAAGCTTGCGTGTATGAAAACTGGATTCAACTGTCTGTCTTGACATTTCGATAAACGAAAATATGTTACAAATTCTTTATTTATAAAATGTTCTGACACAATACTGTGTCAGAACAGGTCAATGGTGGCTATCAAATGATTTGAAAGAGAAAGTAAAGATGACGATATTCATTAAGAAGGCATAGCTTTGCAGAATATTTGGAATATGCCGACTAGGGACGTTATTTCAAGTTAGCCATGTTGCCAATAATCTTCCAAGAGCCATAACATCAGAGCTCCAAGATGAATCTGCTGGGTGAAATCGGCACATTGCGTTCGACGCCTCGCAAATGGACGACTCTCGAAATGCGCAATGTCATTACTCTGATGCAGATTTCACTGCATCAGTATGATAGAGCCTTGTCATGCACCTTATCCGAGGTGAGAGAGATACCCATCGCCACACCATCCAAGCGTTTGTCTGCAGAGCACACTAACCTGCACGCTGTTATTCGAAAGCAGGTTGCGACAACTGGACAGTCAGGAAAATGCATATAATGTTCACCCTAGTATTTGCAAATCATTGCCCTTCTTGGACATGACGCAAAACGCTGTTGCAGGAGAAGGTGTCAACTATCGAAGAAATATGTTGAGATCATTATAGGAGCTCAAACAATATTATTATATTTATTTCATTCATCGGTTTAATGCACATTACCAGCAATTTGTAAACATTATTGTATTTGTGAGTGTATGTGCTTTAAATGACTTCTAATGAAGTATTTTGAAAACTACAAAATTTTCTGTGAAAAAGAGCTTCAAATTTTGCATTTTAGTTGCGCTAAAACGCCATTTTCTTTAACAACAAAAAAAGTTTAAGAGAAAATTGCCATTTAGGACTAGGTTTTTGTGTTCTTTTAATATTCTAAAATGAATATTTCCGTTCTACCATTAGGAAAAACGAAAAATTAAAAAAACATCAAAAATGTAGTTTGAGCGGTGTTAGATGGCAGCTGGCAAGAGCATATGGTAATTCCGAATACCTAGCGCAGACCCAAGGAAATAGAAAACAAATACAAGAAAGTCTGTGCCGTTCTGTAGCACCACTAGTTTTTATTGTTACTATTTTATGACTTTTGACAATAGGAGTCAGTTAATGGTACTTTAGGGGTTGTTTTAGTAAATTTCCATTTTGCCTTTTATTTACATATTTTTATTATATTTAAGTTAGCTTCTGATGTCTAGTTTTGCCCTTTTGTCTTATTTTTGCCTTTTTTCTGTCTATTACATCATTCTTCTTTTTCTTCTCTTGGCACCGATTTCCAGCAAGTTACGTACATTTGCGAGCCTGGATAGCACGAAGGCACGGTCGTGTTTTGTCTTTCTTTGGATCCAGAGGCTATGTTAGAAATCTAAATGAAAAAGAAGACCCAGTCAAGATTTATTTTTGTCATTGACGCCGAGAGGCTCTGTTCGCTCACGAGGAGTCCCATCTTACTTTTGAGTCTGGTCTCCGTTCACTTTTGAGGACAGCTTTGTCTGTACATGGTTAGTACTGGCGATTACACAAGTGTGAAGAACGAAACATATAATTCCGTTTCAATGTGCCATTTCAAGATTCAATAAGAGTTTTTGTGTCAAAAATTGCAGTTTTTCGGCGCACGATTAACATACTTTCTCTTCTTACGTACGTAAGACCGAGAATGTAAAGTCTACAATAGCATTTCAAAGAGACAGCATCGAGAGTAAAACAGGTTTGTAGCCATCATTCGTAGCGACCGTTTGGCCATGTGGAATTAAGTTTACAAAAAAAATATCGTTTCCTTATATGTGAAGTATACATTTTAGAGTTAAGACAAAAATGTGAATAATTTTAATTATTGTTTGTAATACTTCACTGCCTTAAATCATTATAACACTATTACTCGTACCAAAAAAAATAGAGTAAGCAACTCGTTTACAATGTTACATTTTTGCACTCATAAGAATTATCGAACTCACTCTTGACGTAATTTGTTCGGTAGTATGTTCTTATTCTTTCAGAAAGGATCAATATTATAAACTAGTTGTAAAATCTACTACTGAAGCGGTTCAAGCGAGCATCTGTAAGTAATTCGATGGTTACAGAGAAAAACTTGATAAATCGAAATTTTGTGGAAAATCGGGTAAATATATTTTATGGAAGATAATCATAATTAGCGAAGAGAATGGAAGAAAATCATAATTATGGAAGAGACCCTTAATTATGGAAGAGAATCATAATTATAGAAGAGAATCATATGGAATAGAATCATAATTTATGGAAGAGAATCATAATTTATGGAATAGAATCATAATTTATGGAAGAGAATCATAATTTATGGAAGAGAATCATAATTTATGAAAGAGAATCATAATTTATGGAAGAGAATCATAATTTCGACTTGTCAAATTTCTCCCGTGACCATCGAATTAGATCTGGAAACGAAATGGACTTCCTGACCGCCGCGCCTAGCACCTCGCGCGACGCATGGCGGGAAGGGAGCTCCGCGAAGCGCTGCGACACCTCAACGCGCGTGGCATGCGGCCGCGCGGTGCGACAGCCGCCAACTCCACTCCGCGCGCTCGGCGACCACGCGACGCGTCGCGAGGGGCGGAGGGGACTCCTAAGCGCGTGCTGGGATGTTTCCCCAGAGCGGCACAAATTGCGACATGATTCCAAAGCTTAATAAGCACCAACTTCTCCCGAGTGGTTACAGACCTAATTGTCTCTTCTTGCTTCTTGCGAAATCTTTCAAGCGCCTGATCCTGGTACGCTTTCAACGGGAAATATGGCGCATCAAGCTCCTTAGAGATGAGAAATTGGCGCTTCGACTTGGACTCAGTCCTACGCAACAACTGACGCGGCTGTGTACCGAAATCGGTCGTTCTCGAAAGACCTTGCCGACGGTTTTATTTAGACGTGCGGTCGGCATTCGATTCTGTAAGGGGACGCTCACACGTCTTGCAGACATTGGAATCGGCGATTGCTACGTCAGACTCGTCGCTAGTTTTTTGGCAGATAGACGATTCATGGTTCGTGTCGATGGCGTTCAATCGTTCTTAAGACGAACTGTAGTGAGCGTGCCACTGGATAGCATGCTCTCCCCACCCTTTTCGGCCTGTACTCAATGACCCACCACTATCGATAGATAGAGCACCGACATTCGACTTTGCGGGCTCCTAATGTTCGCGGGTGATTTCGATTGATATGCAAAGTCTGTTAACACAAGGAAATCAGTGAGATATCTAAACGATTGCCTCGGCAACCTTCCCGAAAGGCTGAGCCATAAAAAGCTTGCCTCAGCCTAGACAAGTACATAACCGTTAACTTCCCCTTGAAGTAGTGAGTTTGGCAGGCGCGCATCTATCCTGGCAAAATACGACGAAGTATCTCAGTGTGTTGCTCGATAGCGGCCTCCGCTGTCACACCCACGCCAAATACGTTAGCCAGAAAATGACTTCTCAAACCTCTTCTACGTTCGCTCCAACGCGCCCCCGAGCTCCATCCCGCCCTCAAGCGCCGCCTACTCACCGCTTGCGAGGTATTGGCGCCTGCCTCCACCCTCCGTCCAATTCGCTCGGCGGAAAACCGTGCCTAGTGGTGCTCCAGCACCTCCCTCCCCCCACCCCCACACAACAATTAAACACCGACGTGTTGGGAGAACTGGGTGTAAAAAACCAATTCTTGACGGAGCTTCCAAGGCGCTCGGCGACGGCGCTTGCAAGGGCGCTGGGTCCGAAGGCGCCGCGCATTCTGCGCGACTACGGAGGGGAACGCCGAGGGGAAGACTCGCCACCGGCCGAGGGACGCGCGGGGAACGCGACGCCGCGCCCCACCTGCCACGCCTCCAAATGGACCTGAGCGCCACGGACCCTTTGAGTCAAGTCAGTGCCGTGGCGAACAGAAGACTACTAGAGTGGTGCAATGGGAATGAATGAGTAGAATGAATGGTTATGCATATAATGTTAAACAAGTGTGAATGATGCGTAAATGTAAGAGAGAGAAAAAATAAATCTAACCCATCAAAGAAAACTTCTTACAATATTTAAGATTAAAATTTCTTTAAAAATATTATTATCCAGAAATTAGGCATGCGAAAGTGCATGTATTTGTAGTTGCGTCATTAAAATAATTTAAATGTTAGTTCGTAAGGCGAAGTCCCCCTCTAGCTGTTTTAAAGCCGCAAGGCAGTGGCTTCATGGTACACCGATTCGCAAACAAATCCCCGCCTTCACAGGGTTACTGTGGAGGGGAAAGAGATCTAGAAAAAAGAAACAAAATTATCATTTACGAGAAAGCAACTCGTTTTGTGTATGCGTGTTGTGATATAAAATACTTCTATCACAAATAAGAAAGCAACATTTGAGACAATGTTTTGAATATAGCCAAAATTGTAATTTAACTAAGGAGTCATTCTAACTGTCTGAAATTTGATATCTTGAAGCAATAGAAGTACAGTAAATCTATACACTGAAAGTAATAATAAATGTCTGCGTTCGTTTACATGATTATATTAGCTCAAATGATTCAGTAAAACATGATAACGAACTCCGGATTGACTAAAATCTGTTGACGTCCAAGAATGGAAGTTGCTTTAGCTTTCCCCTCATTGATTAGAAACGTTTGTCCTCGTCAAAATGAATGCTACCTGACGTTTTTAGGTAAGAATGGGCTTCGGAGCAGCACGCGCTCCGAAAGGGGCTGTTTTGGGCTCATCGACCCCATTCACGCCCCCCACACAATTCGCTCGCTACCCAATTTCGCACGCACTTCGAAGCGCAAAGTAAACCTACACAAGAGCGTAAAAGAAGTCAACAAGCGGTCTGACTTAGTAGCTTCTTCGTTGTAGTATCGGGAATCATTTTTTTCGAGTTAAATATTTCATGCTAGTCGGAAAACTTGTACATATTTCCTAACTAGTACGCAGGCGTTTGTAAATAGACAACCAATAGATTGCGAATCTTCTAAGAAATCGTTCTTAGAAGTATTCAAATCATTTCAATTGCTTTTTCACTAAATATTTAATATCAAAATGGTCTATTGAATATCTTCAGCAGCTTCATATGTATCAGTACTTACAGTATGTTCAATAAGCAATCATTTTGGTTTCTCGACGTACCCTCGGAAACATTTAAAAACACTTTCATTGGGATTTGAGAAAAAATCTTATCAATCTCTGATTCGGTCTATTACCCACCGATACAGTAACTATTTTAAGTAATATTTTCAAGTAAATATTTTCTAGATTTCCAAATTGTATTCAAAACGTTTCTCTGCCACCTTGGTTACATTTTGATCGCACGGCAGAGCATTATTTAAAAGTGTACACCTATTTTTCTCCTAATTTCGGATAACAATATCCGGTTTGTTCGCCCCTATCATGAGATCAATTTGAATTTGTTGGTCGAAAAATATTGTACACAGTCCAACAGACGTCATCAGTTTTGATGAGTGTTCGTACCACTCAGAGCATGTGTTCGGAACTTCGAGGGCGTTACATATCTGGCAGTGGAGGTAACTACATACCTTGTCGTGTCTTTTCAAGTATTCGGTCTTTTCGGATACGTTTGTAACATCTAATTCTTCTTCATTATTATTATTATTATTATTATTATTATTATTATTGTTGTTGTTGTTGTTGTTGTTTAATTTATTGCACCTGATCAGTGATTAAACCACTGTGCAGGTTTGGGATAGTTTACTGAAGCAAGTGATACAAAATTCAAGCACCGAGGTACTTGCAAATTAATCAAACTTAACCCAATATTATATGTGAGAGGAAATCCTCTCTGGGAACCTCATTTATGTTGATTTTGGATTATGTTGAGATGGGTGCGAGAAGGGAGCGAGTGAGCTCAGGAGTAAATGTCAATGAAGGTTATGGGGTCTAAATTAATCTTTGGGAAGGAGTGACTTGATTTTGGTAGGAACATTACTGGATTTTCCTAGGTTATAGCGTCTGGCTCCGGGAACCAGGTTTACGAGTTCGCTAGAGAATGGACGCCAGAACGATGGCCGGAAATATTAACGTGACATTTTGGTTTTAAACCCAATTAGTAGAGACGTCAGGATATTCGAAATTTGGGGAAGATACTTCAGCAAATTAATCGGTGCTTATCAAGTAAGAAGATACATTATGTCTATGATACAAGATTACTGCAGAAGTGGAGAAGATATATTTTCCGATTGTTTTTGGTTACATGAAGTCACGAATAATATATTACTTTGTGTTTGAATTTAAAGTGGCCTAATTTAAATTACCTGAAGAGAGAGGCCCTATGACAGTGACGTTTGGTGAGTGACAATTCACCTGTAGTTGAGTTTATGTGCGTTACCAACGATCGCGGTCATCTACGTGTGCATATGCTGTTGCGGGAGTTCAGTAGATTCGTAACAAGAATGTTACATTAATAAAATATTCAATTTATTATTAAAACACAATGTAAGAACTATTTATTTAATGACGTGTAAAAATGTATTTTAATAAATCTTACCTTACATAGTTGAAAACAAAACTGAAATACGGATAAAACATTTTATCATACATTACTTTATTTTAAATAACATGCATTACTGCCAGACAATGTTTTAATAAAAATTATATCAAAGACCTGTTTTTTTCATGACTGCTGGCTGAAGCTAAGATATCATTTTCACCGAGCGAGTTTCATTAGTTACTCGCTTATGAATTTACTGTCACATATTCATCTCAGCGTAACTTGTTATGTGACTCGTCATTCTCCCGCTACTGTGAGAATAGCTGTAGTCAGTTTAATACACGGGTGTTAAATTCGTTCTGAATTTTCAGACAATGTACTTGTCTATAAAACTCACCAAGTGAAAGACTAACGCCCCCATTTTCCATAATTTACCCCTCGAACATTCTCTGCGCGAGCGAATTTACTGCAGACTGCCTGTGAACTTGTTGAGCAACTCAGACTCCCACACACGAATCTTTTCAACTGCGATCAAAGGGCGAGAGGGTATTTTTTACCAAGCGGCGTCAACTATTTAGAACATTAATCGCGTAAGTGTCGTGTATCATATACCCTGGGTGGTGGAGGTGTTCCTTTCTCGTTAGAGCGTCATTACCGACACCAACTTACTGACGGTTTGAAGGTTTCATCCCTCCAGATAACTCTCTCAGCGGAGCGCTGCCCCAGCTCTGACAAGCTCTAAGCTCGCATATGATGTCCCGTGATATGAGGCAGCGTTGCGCATGAAATTGTTGTATTCGTGAGGATGTTAAGGCCGATATACACGTTACAGTTTTCGTGTAGATTCTCATACAGTTTCTATATATAAACGTCAAAATCTCAAACTGAACGTATAAAAGCCAAAAAGTAGCGTATACACGGTTTATACGCTTTCTATATGCTTTCTGCATGAATCGCCACAAGCCGCTGCCAGGGGGGCTAGCGGGAAACAACTGAATTGCGTCGTCCGAGTACTTTCAGTGATGGTATTTCTATGCGTGCGTTCTGGCTATGATCTTGATTTAGTATTAATTAACCATGAGGGGCATAGAGTATAAAAATTGGAAGGCAGGGATAAGGAAAGAAGTAGTTTATCACAATATATCACTTCACACAATCGCACCTAAACACAAAATCGGTATGGCCGATTACCGTTAGTGAACGATTCTGCCGCTAGAGGCGCTGGAGTCAAACTATATGCTTTCTACACGAAAAAATTACGAACATGTTCATAATTTGCTCATGTAGTCTGGACTACATGAAGAATCTGCACGGAAAACTATATCGTGTATATCGGCTTTTAGGGTAGTGCTGGGCATTGGCTTGTATTGAACGGAGAAACCACAGAAAACAAGGGATCAGAGCAGCTGCTGTTAGAATTCTCCTTCAGACAGGAATGGTTGCATTCGACCCAGCTCTGTAGCTACTGTCGAAAATGCGCCACCGTCGGGACGAGAACCCTGGAACCTTCCGGTGAACGATTCTGTAGAGGCAAGGGTGTTGCGGCACACCGATCGCAACCCGTGGCCTGGGACGAAGTCAACTAGTTCCAGTGTAAACAGCCTTTAGCAAACCGCTCAGTGGGACGTCGTCTGCTCACGGCTCAGCCCAGCGTCTGACAAGTGCAACGCAAACACCGCAGGCTTCCGGCCGGCGGGCCGCCCGCGGGCCTTGCTGCGTGCGCAGCGGGGGAGGGGGCGGCGGGCACTGGGTCAGTGGGCGGGGGCGGGGGCGCCGACCCGCGCGACCACCCGCGTCCGCCCACGCCCCCACCCACGCCCCGCCCCCGCCCCTCCCGGCTGAATGCGCGCTTCGCGACGCGCGGGGTGTCACGGGCGTTATTAATGGAGACGCGGCCGGCGCGGCGCCACAATGAGCAGCGTCTTTTCAGACGCGTCCACTGGTTCGCCAGCGGCTCGCTCCCCCCGCGCCTTTGTGCCCCGAGGGTTTCCGGAACGAGATACTTTCGCGCCGTTGTCCGCGAGGGCCTTTGCCACGGAGCCTCTGTCTCCGGAACGGCTGCGTCCCCGAATATTGTGCGTGAAATTCTTTGCCGCCGGAGAGCGCGACGCGGGGGGCCGCAGGCGGCGGGGGCGAGGTGGGGTGGGGATGGAGTGGGGATGGGGTGGGGGCGAGGACAGCCCCGATGACCTGCCTCCGCGAAGCCATCGGGGGACATAGGGTAGCGGAAATTTGCGTGGGTGCAAACGTACTAAAGAAAATATACGCGCAGCTTATCGGCATTAGTGTCGGATGTGATTGTTGGGGTATTTTAACGGAATTCACGGGCGGAAGTCATATTCGAGAAAGGTTCGTCGAAGTGTTTGAGAACCGCTAACTCCCTGATTTACTCTGTTTCAGTCGGTCATTCAATGGCGTCCGAATCGGCGGGAGGTCAAGTTCGGCGGCGCTTGAAGAGACGTCCCTATTTTGCAGCTTAGTCACGGAATTTTCAGCCCAGTATTTGATGGAAGATGTGTTAATTGTGTTGCCAACCTCAATACCTGAGTATTTTGTGATGGAATTATTTCTTATTTATATTATTTTTATTAATAGTATTTATTAATATTACTAATTTTAGATTATTCTTTTATTTCCTGCTCTTGACCCGTGTAAAAGCTTTTTGAAACAATTGTTTCTTGCTTTTGTTCAGCAACATTTATGCTGCTGCAGGCCACTAGTCTACAAAAAAAAGGTCAGATCAATAAAATCTTACGCGTAATCTTACAAGTAATTTTACACACTTAACTCATTGTCATCTTTTCCTACATTTTTTGATGACTCACGTGGAGAATATTTTAGCCAATTTACTTGCTCACTCACTCCACTCTTATCACATTTTTCTAACGTTAGTTTGAAACATATTCTGAAATTAAGAAAATACATTTGTCTTCAAATAAGTGAATTCTTTGGGTTACTCGTAATATGCTATTTTGTCAGGGCTGTAAACCTCTCTTATATATCGTATGCGTAGGTATTTCTCATTGAACGCAAAGAAACAAATAATGACCTCAAATTACAACGTTCAAATGACAACAAAACAAAATAATTTACAACACCTCTAGTTAGAATATATAAATCAAATATGAGAAAATATGATCTTAAATAGCTCAAAACAATCGTGATTACTACTATTCCCTGTCAAAATAAACGTTACGCACTAAGAAGAATTCAAGGTTAGGAAATTGGAGGCTACTGTGGTGGAATTTGTTTAAAAAAAACTACTGGTGCTACTAAATGACACAGACTTTCCCATTTTAGTTTCCTATTTCCTTTGGTTCTGCTTGCTATTCGGACTTGCCACATACTCTTGCCAGCTGCCATCTACCGTAACCTTAAGTAATTTTTTGACATTTTCTTCATTTGTAGGTTTCCTAATAGCAGAACGGAAATAGTATTTTAAGAATATTAAAGAACAGTAAAACCGCATCCTAAATGGCAATTTTCTTTGACAAATTTGGAGCTGTTTTTAAGGAAATGGCGTTTAAGAGCTACTACAAATGCAATATTTGAAACTCTTTTCACAGAATTTTTTTGTTTCCAAAAAAATTTATTAAAAGTCATTTAAAGAGTGTGAGCACATTAACTCACAAATACAATTGTGTTCACAAATTTCACATGGAGTGCATATTAACTGTGCGAGAGATCTTTCAAAAAAATTACATTTGTGTATTTTTGGAAAAAAACGATAAAATATCCCACATTGAACTGAACGTCATATTAAAAATTGCAAAGAGCACTATCCGTTCGAAACGTTTGAAGAACAATTTGGAGCCATTTATGAGAAAATGACGTTTGAGCTATTCTGAAAATGCAGAATTTTAAACTATTTTTCACAGAAAACGGTTGAGTTCTCGAGAAACTTCACTGGAAATTAAAGCACATGTACTCATTAATATAATAACGTCAACAAATCGCCGCTAATGTAAATATTAACGAAGTGAGAGGTAAGTCAAAAAATTACATTTTTGTAATTTTTGAAAATACAAAACAATAGAGCAAACTGCTGTTTATGTCATCTCATAGAGTACATTAGGCACTATCCCTACCAAAAGTTGAAAGAAAAATTTGGAGCAAATTTTTGAGAAATTCTTGTTTTCATATTTTTTTAACATTGCACACATTGCACGCAATAATGCTCCAAAAGTACTACAATTTTCTAAAATATGTACAAGACGTCAGAGAAAGAACTTACTATGAAGAACAAATTTTATTTGAAGGAAAAATCTCTATCTTTAATTTTGTGGTTGTCGGAAGGCGCCGAAAAAAGTTCAGATTTGTGCTACTTTCACAAATTCATGGTTGACTGTGAAATTTGCATCTATACCAACTTTATAAGTGTATTTTGCTCTATTCATACGAGAAATGTAAAGTAAATCTTGGGAGCCATTTTTGAGAAAATTTTGAAAATGTCTTTGGGGCTTCATGTAAAATACTCCCAAAAATTAATGAACGTTTTTCAAAATCGCAGAGCTTTGACTTAAGCCAAATCAACAGGAATTTATTCAGTTTCAAAAAACTCGATAACAAGGATAAAATAAAAGTTCAAAAAAAATCGTACGCATAGTTTAAGCGCTACTGTTGTTCACATTCACCAGACGGACAGAAAGACGGACGGACATTAAAAAAAAAAAAACACCTTTTCGGTATAAGGGGACCCCAAAACGTGTCAAAATAAATTTTCCACAGCATTACATAACTTTCTCTATATTACGTATATAACTCTGTGTGTACGCATGTATACGGGAAAGTAAAAATTATTTGGAGGCATGTGATATAATGGCACAAGCAATTAGATAGGAATGAAATAGGGGTACTGATCTTTGAAAATCACAGTGCTGCTATTTTACGGGTATCTGACTTTAATTGTTCCTTCCCTATGATTAAATAACTGAAAAAATCTGGTCCTGGAATCCATAAAAACAGTTTACTATTCTCCAAGTAGATATCCGGTGAAAATTTTATCCTACAGCTTCTCGTAAGTTTCGGACGTCCTTCACGAATGAAGAGTGTCATTCAAACTCTTCATATTGCAGGTTCAACCCCGGCAAGGACAGGTGGAGTTTCACGGAGGATGAAAAATCTCTTCCCCCTAGAAAGAAAAGTTAACACTGACACGGTTTTTCACAAACAACAAACTTGCTCCAAAATCGTCAGCAACCTCTTGCTTTCAAGAGCCAGGGAATGATGTTGTTGCGCAGCAGAGCAGCCATAGCGGTTGGAGCCTCCTTGCATTCAACGAAGGCCGTTTCAATCGAAAGCCTTGGCCGGAGCTTCATTGAGACCCCCCAGTCTGTCACGTAAGTGCGCGTGAGGAGCGAGGGGCGACAGAAAGGCGCACAAGGAGAAAAGGCGGAAATTTACGACCTGGCGTGGGGAGGCGGGGGCGGACGGGGGAGAGGGGACGGACAGCGGTCAGCGCGCGGGCGGGCGTGGGTGGGCGCCGGGGCCGGCCCAAGGCCCAGGGGCGGCGAGGCGGGGTCGCTGGCCCCTGGCGCGGGCGACGCGACGCGACGCGACGCGACGCGACGCCCTTTGTGCGGACGCGCGCGCGCGGCAGATTTACGGCGGTGCGCAACTGGAGCATTGCGGGTGGGCCGGCGCTTTCCATCGCCCCCGGCAGATGCGCCCAGCGCGCGCACCCGCCTCCAACGGAACTCGGGGCGGCCATTTCGACGCCCTGCCATTTCGTTCCTTCATAAAGATCTAATGGTGCTACAGAATGGCACAGATTTTCTCCTATTACTTTTCTATTTCCTTTGGTCTCGGCTAGCTATTTGGCCTTGCGACATTCTCTTGCCAGCTGCCATCTATCACCACCCAAACTACATTTTTTGGACATTTTTCGGTTTCCTAATAGTAGAACGGAAATATACGGTAGTTGTTGGATGAGGCCAAAAAAATCAAAGTTTTGCAATTCTCGAAAATTCAGAGTTAACCAAATTAGGACCCACGCCACCTTAATAAGTAAATTTTACTTTATTCATACAAGAAATTTAAAGAAAAAATTTTGAGCCATTTTTGAAAAAAATTGAAAATGTCCGGGGCGCTTCATGAAAAGTACTCCCAAAAATTAATGAATGTTTTTCAAAACCGCAGAGCTTTGACTCAGACCAGATGGAAAGGGGTTTTTTCAATTTGGAAAAAATAATACGCGTAGTTTAGACGCTAGTGTTGGTCACATACACCAGACAGACGGACAGACAGACGGACGGACGGACGGACGGACGTTATGCTTTTTACTTTCTCGTATTTGTACGTATATACGGAGTATCGTGTGTAGTATAGTGAAAGTTATAGTGTAGTGTAGTATAGTGAAAGTATATGTAGTATAGTGAAAGTTATGTAACGCTGCGCGAAAAAATGGCGAATTTTCGGCAGAAAAAAAAATGTTGCCGGGCCGTGATAACGAAAAAGTGGATAAAACCAGTTGATAATTAAGAAAAAAATCCCCTTACATGTGGTGCAACCAGAATCCTTGTTTTGTCGGTTCTTGATACCTAAAAACCAATTGAAAACAAAACGTCCGTCCGTCTGTCTTTCAGTCTGTCTTTCAAAATGAATATTCCCCCGTCGATCTGAATTCACCTGAGGTGCCGCGATTTTGAAAAACTTCCTTCAAAATGTGGGGGTACTTTGCATGAAGCCCCCCGAACACTTTCAAAATTTTCTGAAAAACGGTTCCAAATTTTTTCTTTAAATTTCTTGTAATAACAGAGTAAAATACACTTAGAACCACAGACTGCGCACTCATCAATTACACTGCTCAACAAAAGAACTTTTTTTCACTTGCCCAGGATTTTGCATCGAATTTACAGTAAATCGGTTACGCTGAAACTATGGATTGGTTTACTGGATGGTATTGGTTTTGCTGAATTGGCTTTAGTTTTTGTGCTATGAACATTGTAATGAATGATATTATCACAAAACTCACAGCATCTAATGCAAGTATCTGTCTTTATACAAACACTGTTTTTTTTATTTTAAATATTGAATATCGCATTATTTTCAGTGTACTTTAATTGAGCTTTGTTTTATTAATACATTTTTTGTTACAAAACAATGAGTTCTTAAGGAAGATCTTGTTTGAACGACTTTAATGTATTTGACTACATTTGTGGGGAATTTACGCTACAAAACAGAAAAGAAATATTACAAACTTTGTAGAAAAGTAAATGAAACATATTTTGGTACAGAACTGGGGGATCAAGATAAGTCCTGGGCTTCTTATTTGGTATGCAAAACTTGTATGGAGTGCCTCCGTCAGTGGAAACTGAAGAGTTTAAAATGCGGTGTACTGATGGTATGGTGAGAGCCCTAAAATCATGATCATTGTTATTTTTGTTTTGTACACGTAAAAGCCCTTCAATCGTTTCAAGAAAAAGAACAGGGAGTACCCTGATTTGGAATGAGCAAAGCGACCTGTGCCACATGAACTTGATGTTCAACACACTCACTGGAAGTCCTGTGTCTGACAGGATATACAGATTCTGGGGTGCAATTCAAAAGTTAGTAGTGGCAGTGAATACGAAGAAAGTGTTGTTACAAAAGAGCACTTCTCCCAAAATAAGCTCACCTCACTTTGCCAAACAAAGCATCTGAACTTTTAGCATCCTGACTAAAAGAAAAGAAATGTCTGACATTGTAAGCGAAAATAACACTTTACTGGTTATTGGTACAGGCTTTGTCATAGTTGTCAAAAACATTTTTGGGTAATCATAAGTCAGAAAATTATCCAAAACTGGTGCCAGACTTGCTTTTAAAAACTTTCAAACTTTGGGTGCAACTATGAGCATTAAGGCAATATGTGTGAGGAGCAAAGCGAGTACCATCAGGAATTGACGGTAATGGAGGTTAGATCTCAGGGCAGATGGGATAGACACAATGGCAGACTACTAGGCTGGAGCCATCAACGTGATTGCCCGCATAGAATGATATCATACAATGTTTTGTGATTCTTTACAGGCTGTAAATATAAATATATTGACGATATTAATATTAAATATTTCAAGAGTTTAATTTTGTATAAATAGGCATATCTAGTTACATTTAGATCACAATTTACGAATAGCCTGTACTCAATAAAATAAAATAATAATTTTCGATGTGATTTTCATTATATCAAAAACTAGAGCCAAAACCAATGCCATATTTAGAATCTGTGCGTTAAATATACCCTAAAATGGCTTTAAATTGTTTGGCAAGAAAATGAGTGTTGACCAGCGTTATAGTACATGCAATTTTTGTGATATATTTGCTAGAAACAAATTGTACATGATTATTCTTTTCCGAAAGTTAAGGAGTCAATTCCTCTTGATTCATGTGTGTTTCAACTTTTATTTTTGCAGTCGTCTTATTCTAAAGAGATTGCATAACGCTTCAGTGTGTCGTGCCTAGTATGTTTTGCTCTAACGAGCGTCAGGGTGCAGCAGTTTCAATCAAGCGAACAGTGAGACCGTCTGCTTGGTGAAGTGGACCCTAACAAGGCGAAATTACTGCAGCTCGAGAAGGGTCGGCTTCCGGCGTTACCAACTGCTCAATTAGAAATAAGTGGGGATCATTTGATTGCCAAGGTACTCATTTAGAACATGCGTCACAAAAAATAAGCTAATAAAATTTGATTACTTTTGTCCCATTTATAAACTGTCACGAATCGAATTATTACTGATAAAGGATTGCGCAGAAAGAATGCTAGGATTTAAACCAACCCGTAGCAAGCAGCAAGCAATACAATTATAAATTTGAAAATATATTGATAACATGAGTAAAGGATGCCATTTAATCATTATTGAGAAAAATCACTGACTCTTGGATATTACACCGGCTAAATGACCACCATCACATTGAACACATTTCTCCAAGCGACGAACGAAAGCTGCGTAACGCGGTGCAGCATGTCCAAGGGGATTTCCTGCAAGGCTTCTCGTATTCGTCCCTTAAGATCTGCCATCATTGTAACTTCTTTGTTTTATTCTTAGGAATTCGTCACTTCATTATGTTTTACTTTCTCGTATACGTACGTATATACGGTGTAGTATACGTAGAATAGAGAAAGTTATGTAATTCTACGTGAAAAACGGCGGATTTTCATCAGAAAAAAAATCATTACCGGGCCCTGATAACGAAAAAGTGGATAAATACAGTTGCTAAATCCAGAAAATAAAATTCCAATTTGAAGAAATCCCTATCGATCTGACTCGTGTCAAAGCTGTGAGATTTTGAAAAATATTCTTTAAAATTTGCGGTACTTTGCATGAAGCCCCAAGGACACTTTCAAAATTTTCTCAAAAACGACTCCAATTTTTTCTTTAAACTTCTTGTAAGAATAGAGCAAAATACACTTATAAAGATGCCATGGATCGATTTTCAGGGTTAACTCTGCTTTTTCGAAAATTACAAAGTTTGAATTTTTCGGCCTCTTCCTACAACTACAAAATTGATGATGGAGATTTTTCCTTCAAATGAAATTTGTTCTTCATTATTAGTTCTTTCATTATGGTACAGTACATTTCTCCAAATTTTAGTAGTTTTCGCACAATATTGCGTGCAATATGAGCAATATTAAAAATAAAAGCAAGACTTTCTCAAAAACGGTTTCAAATGTTTTCTTTAAACATTTAATAGGATTAGTGCCTCATTTACTCTATGAGATAATATAAACGTGACATTGCTTTATTCTTTGCGTTTCAAAAATTACAAAAACGTAATTTTTCGACTTGTTAATATTTAGCAGTAATTTGTTCACATTATTATATTTATGATTATATAAGATTTAAATAATGCCGCATTACGTGTCTCAAAAACTCAACCATTTTCTGTGAAAATTAGTTCAAAATTGCGCATTGTCAGAGACGTTCAAACACCGTTTACTCAAAAATGACTTCACATTTTTTCTTCGTTTCCAACGGATAGTGCCAATTGAATTCTTTAATATGACTTAAAGCATATTTCATAGCATTATTTTTCTTCAAAATTACACAAATTTGTTTTTTTAATCTCTCTCACGCCATTAATATACACGTTTTCAGCGAGTTATAATCACTATTGCATTTGTACATTAAAGTGGTTTAAATGACTTCTAATGAAATGTAAAAGTTTCCGTGAAAAACAGCTTCAAATTTCGCCTTTACAGTAACCCTTAAAAGCCATTTTTTTTAAATGGCTCTAAATCAATGACAATTACTATTTAGAACGATGTTACTCCTTTTTTAATATTCGTAAAGTATAATGTTTCGGTACTACTGTTATAACAAAGTCGAAAAGCTGAGACAATGTGAAACAAAAGTACTTTGGGCGGCGATAGATGGCAGCTGTCAAAAGGAATGGGGTAAGACCGTAAAGCCAATCCACACCAAGGAAATTAGAAAAGAGAAAGTCTGCCATTCTGTAGCATCACTAGTTAGTTTCTGGCATAGGGGTAGGTCGGATGATACCGGACAACTAGTGGTATCGAACAAAAGAAGTTTAGGGAACTGGGCACTGGTGGTAGCGCGTGCCTCACTGTCAGTGTGTTCCTGAACAATAATTAGCTTTGCATATGCCATATGAGGTGAGTACATCAGTCAGTTTGGTTATTGCGACATGCTTACGTTTTTTTTTTTTTTTTTTTTTTTTTTTTTTTTTTTTTTTTTTTGCTGACCAGTGACTAGTGCTGACCAAGGTAACTTTGGAGATTTGAAACTGTTCTTACCATAATTTTAAATACATTCTACTTTGACTAGTATGTTTACTTAGGTGTATTTGTTATGTTACAGAAGTACGACGTTGTTTGTACAATATACATCTGTGTTGTATTCTTCTGAAGGATGAGGGTCGTTCGGGTGGTATCGGACAAAGTACGTAGAATCGGATGGTACCGAACAGTTACTTCTTCGCCTTCTCTTCACTTTTCCGTATTTCTTGGGTTTAGGTTGTTAGGAGTTAAGATTCGAATACTAATGTGGATTTCGTCCGTGTTTCAGGAAACTACAGGTAAAATTCGCGTGAAATAGGAAGAAATAATAGAAAGATAACCATTATGAATGTCATTTCAAAAGAAAAACTCTTCAAAAATTATATTTGTGAAGCTCTAAATTGAACATAATAGATGAGGTTTTGTTTTTTAATTCAAGAACTGTTATTTTCCCATGTAACCAAATACTCATTTTTTCTTTGTGTTAAACAATGAAATATTTGTCTCAATAGTGAGCGTATCTTTGATAAATTGCTGTAAAAAACTCCATTAAAATTATTTTACCATTATTTACCTAGTTGTTCGATACCACCCTCCACTTTTCAGACATGCAAATTGTCAATGATTTTTACTATCCCCAAATAATCATATTATTTTACTTTCAAACCAAACAGCTTTGATAGTGTGTGTGAGTTTGAAGTTTCATAATCTGTATTTTACGGATTATTTTAACTAATCTTAATTACGAAATCATAATTAAAGCTAAGGTGACCGATACCACCCGACCTTCCCCTACGTACGTATAAGCTGAGTACGTTATACGTACTATAGAGAAAGTTATGTAATGCTGTGGAAAATCGATTTCGAGATGTCAACGGAAATACACGTTCTCGGGTCCCCTGATATGGAAAATAACATTTTTTCTTTATCAAGGGTCCGTCTGTCTGTCTGCCTGTCCGTCTGTCTGTCCGTCCGTGAATATCGCTAGCACTTAAACCATTCATAGGATTTCTTGGAACGTGGATATTCCCAGGTCGATCTGGCTGGACTCGAAGCCTTACGATTTTGAAAAACATTCTTAAAAAATCTGGGGGTACTTTACAAGAAACCCCATTAACTTTTCAATGTTTTTTAAACAATGGCTCCAAATTTTTTCTTTAAATTTTTTGAAAGAATAGAGTAACATACACCTCGTATAAAGACGACTTATTACAAAGTGTTATTTTTGAAATGTACTTAAAGAGACCACTACTGATCTTTGCCTTGTGTCTGTTTGTTCGTTCTCTTTTTCAGTATCGTCCATATCGGAGAGAGCTGGCCGCGTGTCGCGTGGCTGCAGGGCCCAGAGGGCGGCCGTGTCGCGCCCGCAGCCTCCGCGGCCGCCGCGCTGCTCCCACGCGGCCGCCCCCCGCCCCCCCACCTACCGCCGCCCGCTAACAAGGAAGCGCCGAGTGGCGTCGCGGGGCGCATGCGGGCGCCGCCCCCGCCCGCCCCCTCGCGCCCCCGCGCACGCCGCTCGCTCACTTGGCCGCCTCTCCAACCAATTGCCCGCGAGATTACTGCGCCTGCCGCCCTTATTGTTCTTTTAACGACGCTCTCGAGGAATTTGAGTCACATAACGACCGCGATATTGACACAGAACGAGAGGCGTCGGGAGGTCTGGGGTGGTGGCCCACCATCCCACCCCCTTCCCACGTGTTCCCCTGCCCGCAAGCCTTATCACGTGTCCCTTTGGCATGGCCAACAGGACCATCGATCCTCATCCCCTTCAGGATCAGTTACGAGTTCCGTGGCCTTCAACAAACATTGAACAATGTTTGTTTTTTTAAATGGAGGCTGAGATTCAGTATCTGTATTCGTAATTCTGGCTATGTAGGTGATGAATTTCAAAAATCTCAAAACATTATGTACTATCGATTTTTGGAATATCTTACAGCTGGTTAATTGGAATTTTCTTTCACTGGAATATTTTGTAACTGTGGATTCATTTCGGATGAAAAAGGAAAGTTTTATATTCTGAAAGGCTTGACTTCCTTACTGTAGATAACTCGTCAATACTTACAGTATTCATTATTCCTTTCGTTGTATGTAGTACAATTGCTATGAATATACCAAATACATAAGCTCCAAAACTGCATACTGTGGATTATGGTGGCTATAAAGGACTGGCAAAGTTTCAGTTTAGGGAAACGCACCATTACAAACGGGTGAAAATGAGCGGCATGTCAAAACTTTTCCGTCTCTTCAACGCATTCCTAAATAAAATCTTAAACAATTTTTTTATGCATATCATTACCCAAAAATATACATTGAGGTATTAATTGCATTGAGAAAGAAATATTTGACTTCAATGTTGGGAGTGCATTTCAGGTTTAGTATTTTAGAGATTAATGAAAATCGCAACTACACCATATAAAGTATACCCCAACATCTTAATAAATATCTATTAACTATATGATACTTCTGACATATTTACCAAGTTTCAGCTCAAAATCTTCTAATCTGACAAAGTTCAGCGTGACAAATACGTCCACCCATCCTCGCAGTCATCATTTTCGGCATCTCCACGCCCGCTGCAACGATCTTAACAATCTTTGCAACAACACTAATATACCTTAATTGAGTCCCAAGTTACACCTAAAACACTCAAATAGCCTCTTAAGACCAAAAATTTGAGACCGTATTGTTGAGGGGATTCCAGCTCTTTCCTTTATAGGAAGTAAAAGATCTGAAACAAAATTGTAAGCAAATTGTGCAAAGGATTGGAAGGAACTTCATTAAAACTAGAAAACATCCTAAAAGTGACATTTGCACTTGTATATTAAATTTCTTTGATTTTTAAACCCCATTCACAATTCACCTGACAGCAAATTGCGTAGTTAATTTTAAAGAAAATTAATGCTATCAATGAAATATTTGCTCTGCTCAGGGCTTTATGTGTTGCAAAAAATGTAAGTTTATTTATCTGTTTAAAAATTGAAGGCCATTTATTTTCATAGATGGTGCTGCAGCATCATCTGACGAAAATATTATAAATAACAACTACACGGTATGCTAGCTAGTGTGCGGTATGCTTGCTTAGTGTTGGACAATGCATGTCGTCATAGAGAACCGTGTAGAAATAATTGAGAAAATCCCTAGTTGGTGCAAGACGATGAGTGTTTTGCGCAGTGGGTGTCCTAGCTTCATGATATTGCCACTTCTAACAATATGTCATGTACACCGACAAAAATAATCAATCGTTAACTAGAAGAAAAAATGAGAAACGCTGACTCATTTTTAACACCACCAATATATGTGCCAATAAACTTACTGTATATGAAATAGCTTATTAACAGAGAGGAAAGACAACAGGTTTTATGAAAAACGACGTAGTATTTAGCAATTTCCCGAAACATCAATGCGATTTAGAAAAAATTCAAAGGTGTCCAAATTCAAAAAGATACAAGTAGTTAAATTTTCTGAAAAAATATATTAATTCTATGTATGAATTTTATGTGACTTGATGTTACTAATAGAAGGGACAAATTTCAAGTACCTACACAGCAGATCTCATGCAGAATGAGATCTACAAAATTGTATTTTGATTTCTTCTGTTAACTTCATGGAATTGTTCTGTAAACTTGGCGCAAGTACTCTGTGCAAGTATCTCTATCAACCCGTACTTTTTCTGAAGAAATCAAAATAAGCATAAAATGGCTGTAAGAGTTTTAATGCTGCTGGAGGAAACGGCCATTAAAATTTCAGAATACGCAATTATGTGACTGAAATTTATTGTTAGTTGTGTGGATTTGCATTTCGTATTTGAGTTAACACAATCGTACAGCCTTCTAAGTAAATTTCGTCCTATCACCATTGTTATCCTGTCTTCAAATGGTAAGGAAAAATTTCAGTTTTGGAAAGTGTTGGCCTCTTTTTCAAATGAAGGAACTATTTTTATTTTTACTCGTGCTCTAATAGTATTAAATTGCTCTTACATTACGTTAGCAAAATTGACGTGTCGCCGAATAATCAAAGAAAATTTAATTGTTTTTTACTTTCTCGTATACGTACGTATTCAAGGAGTGATATACGTAGTATAGGGAAAGTTATGTAATGCTGCGCGAAAAAATGGCGAATTTTCGGCGGAAAAAAATAATTGCCAGGCCGTGAAAACGAAAAAGTGGATAAAACCAGTTGCTAAATTAAGAAAAAATTCCCCTAACACGTGGTAGCACGTAGCCAGAAACCCTGTTTTCTAAGTCCTTGGTACCGAAAAACCAATTGAAAGGAAACGTCCGTCTGTCCGTCCGTCCGTCTGTCCGTCTGTCCGTCCGTCCGTCCGTCCGTCCGTCCGACCGTCTGTCCGTTCGTCCGTCTGTCCGTCCGTCCGTCTGTCAGTCCGTCCGTCTGTGAACACTGCTAACGCCTAAACCATACGTACGATTTCTTCCAAAATGGATATTCTCTAGTCGATCTGATTCTAGTCGAAGCTTTGAGATTTTGAAAAAGATTTTTCAAAATTTGGGGGTACTTTATATGAAGCCCCTGGATATTTTCAAAATTTTCTTAAAAACGGCCCTAAATTTTTTCTTTAAATTTCTTGTATGAATAGAGTAAAATACACTTATTAACATGGCATAGGTCCGATTTTCACGGATAACTGAATTTTTGAAAATTGTAAAGGAACTGGACGGGACGAAACTGGACGGGACAAAACTTGACAGGACGAAACTTGACAGGACGAACTTGACGGGACGAAACTTGACGGAACGAAACTTGACGGGACGAAATTGGACGGTTCGAAACTGGATGAGACGAACCTAGACAGGTCGAACCTGGACAGGACGAAACATGACGGATGAAACATGACGAGACGAAACATGACGGGACGAAACGACAGGACGAACCTAGATGGGACGGAACGGATCGGGACGAAACAGGACGGAACGAAACTGGACGGAATGAAACCGGACAGGAGGAAACTGGGCGGGACAAGCTGGACGACAGGAAACTGGACGGGATAAAGCATGACGGGACGAAACTTAACGGGACGAAACATGACGGGATGAAACTTGACGGGGCGAAACTTGAGGAGAGGGGAAAGTAGACGGGAGGAAACTGGAAGGGAGGAAACTGAACGGGACGAAACTGGACGGGACAAAACTGGACAGGACGAAACATGACGAGACGAACCTGGACGGGACGAAACTGGACAGGACGAAACTTGACGGGACGAAACCAGATGGGACGAAACCGAACGGGACGAAACCGGACGGGGCGAAACCAAACGGGACGAAACCGGACGGGAAGAAACCGGACGGGAAGAAACTGGACGGGACGAAACCCGACCAAACGAATCGGACGAGACGAAGCCATAGGGGACGTAATTGGACGGGATGAATTTGGACGTGAAGAAATTGAACGGGAAGAAACTGGACGGGACGAAACTGCACGGCACGAAACTTGATGGGACGAAACTAGATGGGACGAAACTGGACAAAACGAAAATGGACGGGACGAAGCTGGACGGGACGAAACTTGACGGGACAAACTTGACGGAATGAAACTTGACGGGACGAAACTTGACGGGACAAAACTCGACGGGACGAAACTCGACCGGACGAAACTCGACGGGATGAAACTTGACGGGACGAAACTTGACCGGGATGAAACTGACGGGACGAAACTTGACGGGCCGAAACCGGACGGAACCAAAATGGGCGGGACGAAATTTGACAGGAGGAAACTGGACGGGACGAAACTTGATATTCCCCGGTCGATCTGGTTCTAGTTAAAGCTTTGAGATTTTTAAAAAGATTCGTCAAATTTGTGGGTACTTTATATGAAGCTCCCCGCGGATTTTCAAAATTATCTCAAAAACGGCTCCAAATTTTTTCTTTAAACTTTTGGTTGGGATAGAGCTAAATGTACCCTATGAGATGACATAAACGCCGTATTGCTGTATTCTTTTGTTTTTTTCAAAAATTGCAAAAATGTAATTTTTTTGACTTTCTCACGTCGTTAATATTTTGACTAGCAGCGAATTGTTCACCGGGCGAAACGGGACGAAACTGGACGGGACGAAACTAGATGGGACGAAACTGGACGGGGCAAAACTGGACAAAACGAAACTGGACGGGACGAGCAGCTCATGAGTACGTACATGTGCTTTAAATAATGTCAAGTAAAGTTTCTTAAAAACACAAACGTTTTCTGTGAAAACAAGCTCAAATTTCCGCAATTTCAGAAACTCTAAAAACGCCATTTTTTGTAAATGGCTAAAAAAATTTCTTCTAACATTTCGATCGGATAGTGCTAATTGCACACTTTAATATGACGTAAAGTTTATTTTGAGGAGTTTTTTTGTTTTTTTCAAAAATTACACATAAGTAATTTTTTTAAAGGATCTCTCACATCTTTACAAGATTTACATGATTTTAAAGGATCTCTCTCATCTCTTATATTACCAACAATTTGTAAACATTATTATATTTGTTAGTGTAAGTGCTTCAAATAACTTCAAATCAAGTATTTTGAAACTCAAACATTTTCTGTAAAAATGAGCTTCAAATTTGCATTTTTTAGTAGCGCCAAACGCAATTTTCTTTAAAACAGCACATAATTTTTAAAGAAAAATGCCATTTAGAGCTAATATTTTGTGTTCTTTTTATATTCTAAAATTAATATTTCCGTTCTACCAATAGAAAATTAAGAAAATTACAGAAAAATATACTTGTGGCGGTGATAGATGGTAGCTGGCAAGAAAGAGTATGTGGCAATTCGGAATAGCTAGCGAAGACCCAAGGAAATAGAAAACTAATACGAGAAAGTCTGTGCTATTCTGTAGCACCACTAGTTTCAAATTCTAAATGCAGAAATGTTCAACTCTAAATGTCTAAAATATTCAAACTCACGATGTAAAATGAAGTCAAATACGAAACTGTCGATATACCATCTATCATTTTTGCAATTTAAATATAATATTCACAGTTGTTAATGCATTTTTTACACAAGTAATACAAAAATGCAAAATATTTTCTTTAGCTCATGTAATGTACTGTTTAATGTGCTTATGGGGAAAATCCTCATTTTCGTTTTGCGTTCATAAAGGTGACGACCAATCTAACAGATCCTTCTGAAAACATCGCCAGCTAAAGTCGCTAAGTCGCTCTAGATTCAAATTAGGCGGGTTTCAACTTGCACAACTATCCAACACAACACAGAAGCATGCTTTCAATGTTCAGTGGTGGGTGTTGCAGTTCACTTTCAAGGCCACCTTAATAAAATAACGAGCCAGAAGCTCACACACTTAAAATAATACGAATGTACAGTCGCAGCGTCGAAAGCTGTCTGCCGACGTCATATGTCACTTGAGGTCAATCTGGCACTTTGCATGACTGAGAGCGCAGTAGGATATGAGAATCGCTTCAACAACCGACTGCTTTTAGCTCAGAGCTTTCGCTGTCTCTGCAGCAGCTTTGACCGACAGGACACAGGGTTCGAGTTCTTACAGTGGTGCATTTTCAACTCTAGTTAAATAGCTAGGTCCAATTCACCCGCTGACTGGAGGAGAATTGTAGCGGCAGGCTACTCTGATTAGTGGTTTTCGATGGTTCCTCCGATCAATACCAGCCGAATGCAGGAGGAGTACCCTACAGGCCACGGACCGCGCGTAATCTTTCCTTCCTCTTCTGCGTCCTCTCCTCTCCCTTTACAACTACCACTCATATCGGGTCTGGATCTTAAAGCTTGTCCCGGCTGACATGGCGCTACTTTGGGTGGAAATATCTTAAGTGGGAAATCCCCGGCAAGCTGACGTGTATGTCGGCGCCGATCTCACCAGCCACTGGGGGAGGATGACTGTCACCTGTAGAGATAAAACATTCACTACACGAACGGTACTAATAACCAGAGCAATTAACGTGCTCTAAAACATCAATCAACCCTTAAAAACGCTTCAAAAATAGTATAATTACAAATCCAAACACATTTCATGATTAAGGCAGCCAAGTGCATTGTTGAGTGCAGTGCCTCCGTTAGTAGTGAATGGGTCCGTGGGTGGTTGTCCATTGACGCCGCCCCGCGGGCCAGCGCCGGCGCAGGGGGCACCGGCAGGGGCGGGACGACGCGAGGCGCCGTGCGGCGACATCCCCGGGGAGCCGCTGCGCCTGCGAGCGTCCTGTCCTGTCACGGCAGCAGGCGCAGCGCGCGGCGCGGAGGCGGCAGCCGACAAGCGCCCCGCCGCGCCCCCCCGCCGCGGCGCCGTCACGCGCCGCCGCGCCCTCCCGGCCGACGGGCCCGCTGCGACGCGAACACGCCGCGCGCCGCCAGACGCGGGCTCCGACCAACCCCTTACGCGATGAGGGAAACCTTGGGCGAAACCTCACCTCAGAAGCTTTTCTCAGATTTCACTGGCCACAACTCTTCTCATTCGAGGTCGAAGCCTCAGACTACTTGGTGTATTGTTTATGCCCTTCATTCGGCGCAAGTACGTAAGAAGAGCCCCCCCCCCTATCATCTGTAACAAATCTCAAGGGTCCAATGTACGAACTCGCGAGACTACCTTGGGGCGCGTGTAAATCAATCGCCACCGCCGTGCCGCAGATACGCTGTTCTGTTCACGCCGCGCGGCGCCTGAGGGCAGGTTCGCGCGTGCTGGGAAGGGATCACCTGTTCGTTGACGGGGGAATCACTGTGCGGATCCTCATCAGAAGGACACCCCAGAGGTCTTTTCAGTGTTCTAGGGCTGCAGCTACTTTCACTGGAGGCCGAAGTCTCAAACACTTGATATTTTATTTACGCTCTTCATCTTTTTTTCTCGCGAATCGGCCTCTATGGAACACGCTGAAGTTTTTTGCACGTAAGACATTGTGTGGGGGGATCAGCATTTCTGCTGAGTCCATTTTTACACCCTAAGGTTGTTAGCCGTGGGGGTATGGAAGATGAATTGATGATGATTATGAGGGGTGAGAGGACGACACACAAATACAAACACAAATACACCCATGTCCGAGGCGGGACTCGAACCCGCGACACTGCGGCTCGAGATCGCCACGGCACTACTGGCTTAAGCGATCTCGGTCACTGGGCCGACATGCTCTTCATATTTTACAAGTACGTAACAAAGATTCAGTAATACTTCTCCTCTGGAGTGGCCGCGTAATGAAGGAACGACGCGCGCTGTTTGAAAAATGAGGCGAAGAGTAGGGCAGAGATCAAATTATCCCTTAACGAGGGATTTGTTGGACAAATCCTTACCAGAAGTCAATATCTCTTCTCAAATTTACATTTTCATAACGTATTTTATATGCTCTACGTTCAGTAGAACAAGTTCCAAGGCTATTCGTACGTAAAAAGGTTGAGTATATCCCTTCTCCTTGCAGAATACACGATGAAGTCTCCTTTGGAACCTGTCCTTGTGTCGGTTCTAAATCGTCACCCGCATTGTTTCCCATTGTCTGAACAATGACTCTGGTGTCATATGCGCCATATTTACACCCGTCATGAGAAATAGTCAAGCAAAGTTTGTCTCTGAATGCTCAGCTTTAGCTCTTTTAAATTTCTTACGTCACGGAGCCCCTTCTATCCGAGGCTGAAGTGACCGTCCCTTTGACATATTTTGTAAGCTCTCATTGTAGTCTAAATTGCAAGGCATCAAATGCTGACCGGTACTTAAGAGGTTGGTTAATTCTACTCGGCAGGTAGTCTTCTCAAACGGTTACATCTGCTCGCTCATCTCTTGGCTTCGCGAATGAAGCAGCAGCGATCTATTTTTTCTGTTCTACATCCTGCGCAAGATCCAAAGTGTTATATTTACTTAATGCAGGCAATAATTGAGTAAATCCGCTCTGGAAGCAAAGCGCACAGCAGCATTTTCGCCAAGTTTTAAGGTCGCGGAGACCTTTTAATCCGAGGTCATAGCATTCAACCCTTGACAAACTTTCTACGCTCCGCTGTCTGCAATTGAAAACGACGCGCTCCAGACAGGAAATTCGGGTATCAACCTGCCCCTAAACGAGTTAATCTTGCTCGGCGTAACGTTCTCTGACAACAAGCCCTTCTGCAGATTTTTTTCAATATCTAGGAATGTAGAGAAAATTTCACTCCAAATCAAAGAAAGGAACTTAAGATATTTTCTAAGCTATACTTGCACTCCAAGTTCCATGCTTTTCAATTAAGAACAATGACGAAATGACACATTTTCGAGGCTTCACTACCTGTCCAAGTTCGAAGGCGTCAAATTTGTACAGTTCGAACGCGCCGAAATTGATTAAATGGAATTATTGTTGTTGTTATATTTATTAAAAACCGAAGAACCAACCGAAGAATGAAGGATGCGATTGCGGCGCGTCGTGGAACTAACAGTGTAAACACGGGTGTGTACAGTCAGTTTCGCTAACAAAAGTCGCCAGGAGCGTGAAGCGGGTTCAAAGACCTGCTACTACGTAATCACCATGACCTCGTTATTAGAGGTTGTGAATCAGCTGATAAATATAACTTCAGACACATTATGCAAGATTTTTACTGACTGTTTTATTTTTGTCCCTTTCAGTTGCTTTTTTTCACTTTCCACCGTTCTAGTACAAGAATGTTATAAAAAGTTCTATTTATATTGAATTTTTAATACTTATTCATTGAATTTAAACATTTTGTATTCTTCTTCATTCAACTTTTTTTCCATAGGCTTTTCCATACCATTTGGTTAGGTATGCAAGAAAAGTACCAAATCATTAACTTTACTGTCATAAGTATCTACAATATTCTTCATTAAGGTGGTAGTTACTTCTTACATAAAATAATTTTATTTGGTATATATTATGAAAAACTACTTAAGTTCAAATGAATGATTTATATGAATGTTACTGCTCATCGAAAGGAATTAGTTTCAAAATTTTGAATCGTTTTGCCACAGAAAAGTATCCTTTTATTTCCTTCATTACGAGGTGCAGACATGTCCAATATAGTTAAAATATTAATTGGGAAAATACTAGATTTGCCACGAAATAAATCGCGATTTTTTCGTAATAGTTTGGCACGGTCCCATTTTAATTTTGAATTGAGTATCCTTATATCTCCTTCTCTGTCGTTTCGGCTGTAAACACAGACGGTGACGCGCTCCTGTAAACATCATCAAGAGGAAGAGGAAGAGGAAAAATATGAACGTGTTCCTCTTCTTAAGTCCTCTTCGGACACTACGGTTGCTGTCCATCGATGTTCACAGCTCCAGGACACTTTTTACTTCAGTTAAATGCTGCGGAGCCCTTACACATTTTTTATGTTCTGGATCTAATGCACCTTTCAACGAATCAAGTAATTAACGAGGGAATCATTGAGTAAAATCCTCCTTTGCAGCAAATGGAACAGCAGTTCTTCTCCAACTACTAGCGCGGAGTCCTTTTTATCCGAGACCCCGGTGTGGTGCCCTTGGCTTACTTATGCTCCACGTTTGGCGCGACACCTGCCACACGGGAAACAACTTGTCCCTTAACGAGAGATTCATTGGGTAAATTCTCTACTGCGACAAACCTCCAGCAGCTGTTCTCCCTAGCAGGGGGAAACCGACCGCCGAAGGGTCTGAGGTTCTTGTTGGAGGTTGGAAACATCCATCCTGACCCTAGTTTCTCGGCAGCACTCACGTCGTTAGCGCCAACACGGTAGAAGTGAGTGGAAGGTGCTACGCTGCAATTGCTGGGGGTGCCCGATAAGGCCCACCAGTTGGGCCTTATCTCTACTCGCCGACCTTTTGTGGCAGGATTGGGTGCGGATTTTTATCAAACCCACATAAAGACGTACAAAGAATAATCTTGAAATTTTCCATCAAAATGCTCTAGTTTCCGTTTACATTGTAGTTTTAAGACGCGCCGCAATCATCTCGTTCATTCTCCGCTGGTCGAGCTATAGGTCAGTTTATTGATACCTGTAAGTGAGCCAATTTTGATGTGATGGATGTTTGAAGATTTTACAAAGGTATATTAAAGAAAGTTCCTGGTACCATGGCTTCGATGGAGCATAAGGGAAAGGGAGCAAGGACGGACCCCGGCGTCAACGCGGAAGAATCGAAGGATTAGAATTCACTACTTTTAGCGTTCAGAAATTATAAATTACTGCGCTTGAAAATATCGATTTGAAAATATTTCAGCATTTACTTTTAATATGAAACCATTACCAAGGATTGTCGATAAGTTAAATGTAAATAATAATGACAATGACAAGGCGAATGAAGATCGAGCAATGGTAAAATGAGAGGTAGAGTAAGACGAACGAACCTACTTCACGAGTGCTTCCACGGGCACAATCATCCAAATGGCTGTCCGCAAGACGCTCCGTCGCAGTGTTGACGCGCAGAGGGCACTTGGCACTTCAGCCTTCAGGAAGACCACGGAAGGATAGTCGCAGTGTTGACATCACAACCTTCTAGCTGAGTCACCTGTCTTCCATTTGCTTAGAAAATAAATAAAACAATTATTTGTGTATGTGATGGGAAGCCCTAAAACTGCTTCGTGGCACCATGGCTTCCAGGTTGTTCAGGTGAGAGGGTGGCCTAATGATTGGTTCGCCGGGTTCCCTCTGCCACGTGGTGAGAAAGGAGTACGTATGTAATTTTAGTTCACTATTGTTTACAGTTCAAGTCTGAAATTACTCGTATAAAATACTACGGCTGAGCTCTGATTTGAAAATTCTTCAAACTTTAGTTTCAATTTGAAGCATTTACTAGATTGTCGATAAGTCATTTGTAAATGGCAATGATGAGATAATGAACATGGAGTAATGGTGAAATAAGAGATAGAAAAAGGAAATCCAAATAAGCCCATTTACCGACAGTCAGGAACAATATCGTAGGCCTCCGCGGTCAGGGCCATGGGAATGGCTGTTCTGTGAAGCTGCGTCGAGTCTGTGATGTGGAGATTTCGAGCATCCTATTGGGTCTCTCTCTCAGGTCTGAAGTGCCTGTGTGCAAGACGGAAAGCATTAGATCACACTAGCGTACCCGTGCGCATATTAGCATTCCTTACCTTCATTCGGAATCAGGAGAAAATTACGGTCCGTAATTGGTTGACATCTGTAAATGGCCAAGCGCGGCAGATTCAAATAATAAACCCAAGGTCTAGGACGAGAGCTGACTTTGGTTGTTTCAATATTCTATTTTCTTCGATCAGCAAACGAAAATAGTGCAATGAAATAATGTCGATACTTTTTCATTCTGTATAAGTCTCCATTACCATGAATTCTAATTCCAAATTAACATAAGTGTTCTAAAGTCTACCACCGCAGGGCGGTACATGGTAAATCTTGATGAAGCTGTGTTCTAGCTTGTTGATGTTCTTGATATATGATGTAGTGGGTGATCTGTGATATCGAGTTACTAGTGTATTTGGAAGAAATTTTGGAGTTTGAAATTGTATCAGGTTATAAAATGAAACATCACCAAGTGTGTTATTAACCTAATTACAGAAACAGACTTCAAATTAACAGTTCATTTGACTAATTGTTCGACATGGTGGCAAAACTGTTTGTATTTCAGAGTTGACATTGTACATTCATTTTAGTGTCTGTAATTTGTTTGATCACATTTATTTTGTACCAGTTAATTTTGAGCGTACTGAATTCGGGCGTTGGGGCATGAGGTGGAGGCATCTGGTGGGAGGTTATTAGTACTGGTATGTGGTCTGAGTCTAGTTCAAAAACCGGAGATGAATAAAATTGGGTGGTAGAGTCAGTAATTCTATGTCGAGAATATCTGGATATCTGAGTCGATCGTAAGGGTAATATGTAGCTTCTGTGTGGATATTATTTTAAGTTTGTTGATTTACTATTAGTTCGAGTATTTTTCCGTTCGCGGTTGTTTGCTTGTCATCCCTAGTTGATGTTTTGGAATTAAGATCTCCTAATACTAAAGTGGAATCTGTGGGTATCTGTGGGTTGAAGTAAATTTGGTAGATTCACATCAGTTATTTTCGTTGTAGTGGGTTTGTAGGCTGATACTATGTTCCAGTCATTGTGATTTATTTTAGTCTTATTGCTATGGTTTCCAAAACCGGGTGTGCGAACGATATTTATCTGGTGGTGCTCTATTGTAGTCTTTAACTGCTATTAGGACTCCTCACCGTTGTTCTCTGATCTGTCTGATATCTGCAGTGTGTGTTCCGGATGTAAAGTTTATTTCTTGCTTAAGATGGGTTTCAGTAATGCATGCTACATCTATTTTGAAGGAATGCAGAGAATTTATTAGTTCGGTTTTTTTATTTAGGATTCCATTTGCGTCCAGTTTATGAATGTTAAATTTCTAGGAGATGCACTGACATTATTATTGTTTAGAAACGATGTGACTGAGTTTTGGATTGCTGAGATGACGGTGGGGATCAATGAGTTTATGAAGTTTACGATACATGAAGTGATTGTATGGATTGTATTTATTAAAGAGTTTCTGGTAGGGAGGCTTGAGAATTATTTAATGAGTGGGTGTTAGGCTGTTTGAGGATATATTTTGATTATGATTTTGATTATGTTTCTTATTTGTGTGAAAGTTTTGAAGTGGTTGGGTTCTCGGTAAGTTTGGGAAGTGAACTAGTGAGTCATTGGAGTGGAGAGGTGTTGAATTCTGTGGTGGGGATTTCGATTCTGAAGGTTGAGGTGGAAGTTTTCTTTTCATTAATTTCTTTGAAATAAGAGCAGTTATTATTTCTAATATCCGCACGGTGGTTCCTTTACAGTTAGCACAAACATGTGTTGAAGTTTTTGAGGGCATGTTACAGAGTAATGGTTTCCTGAACAGAAAGCACAGTTAATCTTATGATTACAGTTATTTTTTGAGTGTCCTAAATCTAAGCATCTTTGACATTGTAGGGGGCCGTTGGGTCTTCGTCTTTTTCTATTGTCACTCGATGATTGCAAATTTGATTGATGGTTAATATAGTTCCTATGAGTCGTTTCCGCTAAATTCAGCTGCTACTACCGGAATGGGATTATTGCCTTTTGTAAAACGAGTTACTTTTAAGATGGATGGGTGGCGTTGAGTGAAGTCTTCGATTATTTCCTGATCAGAGATTAATTGATTTATATTTTTGAAACCCACTGAAATTTTTTGTTGGTAGGGTCTTTATAAGAATGAAAACTTCTTAGTGTTTTGTATTAGGTATTTCACTATGTTTCTGAAGGCAGTAATTGATTTTGGAACTACTTTCACTTTATTATTTTTATTCTCGGCAACGAAATTTGAGGTCACTTTAGGTTTTAGTTCTTTTATGAATCCGGTAATGTTTGTGATGTTGGCTACGATTATTGGAGGAACTCTGTTGGTGTTTTGAGTCTGTTCACTGATATTTTCTTTTAAGTAGTTGAACCTATTGTCATCATGTTTAGACGCAGAGGCGTATCTATATTCAGGCGCCCATAGCAAGCATAAAATTTGCGCCCCTGCCATGATAGTTCAAATTAGGGTTGTTGTTATTTGTTTTAGAGTGTATACTCTAATAGCGCCCTTTGTGAGTGGCGCCCATGGTACATGCCATGTCTGCCATACCGTAGATACGCCTCTGTTTAGACGTTAGCTATTTAATTCATTGAAACTGTTGCCTACAGGTACATTGTACACATAGTTTAAATGGTGCTTGCTCATGAGCAGATGCAGATGACGCACTATCGTGACTGGTATCCACACTATACTCTTTGCGTCTTGATGGTTTGAATTGTCCCCATTGACCTTTTTCGCATTGTTCCGTTGCCTGATGACTGGAGGTTGAGCCCGTCTGGTGCTGTTGCCGTGTTGAAGGCTGTTGCGTGGTCGCCGACCTCACTGCTTCCCAGATTGGGGTTGGCAATGGCAACGCTTCCATGGCTTCGCCGTCTGCTGCGATGTGGTGTAGAGGAGACACTGTACCATTGATTGAATAACTGTTTTCGTCATTGACCGCATCAGAGCTTGGCTGAAGCCTGCCTGTGATGAGGGTATGTCATAAGACATATACCAATAGAAACAAACAATTCGCTGTGAACCTACTAAGTAGAACTTTCACTAGGAACTGAAACGATACGGAGCTCCGCTCTAGCGATCTGCTCGGGTCGGAGGTTCGTTCGCGAATGTTTTGTGCCATACCACAAGTTTTCCCCCACTACTTCCGCGTACCCGTGCGAGAACTCTCGCATGTTATACCGCACACTTATCCCTATCCTTCTATTTCCATTCTAAGAGGGAAAGTAGTTAACGAAACGTGTTTATTTGTTTAAAAATCTATAAAGATAACTTGCAATGTAGTAACACAGTAACAAATAAAAATAAAAAACAACGTAATTGATGTTTCAAAGAAGTTTTCAATAAATATTAATTCAATATCGTGGAGAATTTTCTTGGAACAATTCTCAACACTTCCTTAAAGACATTTGAAGTAATTATTCAATATTCTTTGTCAGTTAGTTTCTTTAGCTTTTCGTGATAGTCACAAAAATATTAGCTTTTTACTTTTGAGAAATCTGCGTGTCTGAACCCGCTGACTTGAAAATTTCATCGAATGATAACGAAAATATTGGTACAGGAAAAACAGAAAAAGAGTCTTCACTCTTCACTGTACAACATATCCCTCCACAATTAAGTACACAGCACTTACAGACCATGGCAAAACTTGAATTGAATGGTTTCACTACACGCATAAGAACAATCTTACAGGTATCAAGCAACTATAATAGTGCTTCTAGTCGTTGGTGGAGAGCAAATATTGAATTAATTATTATACAAATATACCTAATCAGACTGCAGAAACCACGGCCTTTGGCCTTAAAATGTAAGATTTTAAGGCCCTAAAATGCGTTGTTTAGGAGTTATATGACGAATACTTTGGCAAGTGTTGCGGGTTGCATTTAACTTGAATATTTAGATCCGTTTTGTTTAACAAATCCTTCATATTTTTAAAGTCAAAGGGAAATTCGTCACGTCTACCTGAAATTCACTTTCTTTAGAGACCTCATTTATAAAGATTGGTTGCGTGTGAGAGCCGCAACGCAAAGGTATACTACTGAAATAATACAGGAGAAGATTAGGATAATGGAAACGTCGACAGCACATCCTTCGAAGCGGTCCGGAAAACACTCGCACGACAGAAATACAGAAAATCTCCGTGGAAGTGAATGGCACCTGTGAAACCACTTCGTGACTCCATGTGTTCAACGGAGTTCAAGGAGTGCGTTCGACGGATTGTCCCACGCCCACGCGATGGAAAAGAAGGATGTGGTTTAAGTTTACTATATTTAATTGTCAGACATTGTAAATTACTAAGCGTGATGATTGGAATGAGAAATTTTCAACACTTTATTTCCAATTTGAAGCCTTTATCAAGGATTATCAATGAATTAATTAGTGAATGATAATGACCATAAGAAGATGAATGAAAGAGCAATGGCGAAATAAGAGAGGCAAATGGGAGACTCTGACGAAAACTACTCAGTCAGAAATATAAGAAATACCGTTGCTTCCGCGGCCAATTCCATGCGAATGGCTGTTGGGATGACGTTGCTACTACGTTGTGATGCTTACGACAAGTCTCAACGGCCCTCAGGGTCGATGGACGAAACGTCGGCATCACAGCCTTCTGATGACGTCACCGAACAGCACTCGCACAGCCAGAAATAGAAACCATTTGAATTTGCAACTTTGCTAAGAATTGTTAAGTTAATTAGTAAATGATAATGGCAATGATAAAGGTGTCCATGAACGTCCATGTAAGTGCATGAATATTCATGATAAGTGAACGAGTGCTTTGTGCGCCCATGGCTTGGAGGGGCCCAGGTAAAGGCGTATCTAGGTATTCAGGCGCCCAGGCAAGCATAGAAATTTGCACCCCTAGGAGGATACTTCGGATAAGATAAGGGTTCTTGTTATTTGTTTTAGCGGGTATACTCTAAATAGCGCCCTTTTTGTGTGGCGCCCATGGCACATGGCATGTCTACTATACCGTAAATACGCCTCTGTGCCCAGGTGTAGGCGGCGCAAGGAGCGTTCGATCGCGCACAGGCCGGCGCTGCGCGGGCGGAGGGTGGCGGGGGGTGGCGGCGGCGGGGCGCGGGCGGCGCCGCATGGGGTCTGTTACGGATGCACGCGGCGACCACGCCCTCGCGCCGCCGGATTGGCCGCTCGCCTCCGGACGCCGCCCGCCGCCCATGCCGCCTGCCCCTCCCCCGCCGCGTGCGTGAGGAGCGTGGCGCGAGGTGTGGCGCCGGGCCGTGCCCAGGCTGCGTGGCCGCCGCCGCCGCGCTGCGAACTTCCGCTCACCCCGCGCCCCGCAGAGCTCGCTGGCAACGCTCTTCTGCACCTCCGTCTCTGAATTGATTGATGGGGAGGTCCTAGGGTTCGAGTTCCAACAATGATGGATTTTCCATACTAGCTAGACAACTATTCGAATTCAGCTGGAGAAGAATTCCAACGGCCGGCTGCTCTGATGGTAGTTTTCATCGTTTCTCTGACGAATTCCAGGAGAATACCGGAGCGGAACCCATTTATTGTGTTTTTTTTAGGGTAAATGTTAGGCAAAACCCTTTCTCGTAACTGCACAGCAGTGGCAGATGTAGCAGTTCAACATTCAGCGTTAGTTGTCTGGGCCCCCTGAGCAAAGATCCCAAACGCCATCTCACCATTGGGGCTTCATAGACTATTTCAACAAAATTTGCTAGGTCTTTTGTACTTTTTACCTCGAGATACCATTAATTTTAATATTATTTTGATTAAATGTGAATTGTTTTAATAATTTTGCATTGAAAAAGTCTTAAATTGTTCATTGTTCATTACAAAACATTTACAGGAATGTCGTTTCAACATCACAAGCTTCCATATTATTACTACGTGAATCGCGCGTCTCAATGCAGTATTAGTAATCGTTAATTTACAGTATTTTATTCGTTTTGTTTACAAGAAGAAATTGCAAGAAAAACAGGTACAGGAGATGAAATGAACGCCATCGTTCGTCGGGAATTATTTGCATTTCAATTGAATTGTACATGTGGCATTTCATGCTTGTAATTATCAATCTCGCTCAAATACTACTGCAGAAGAAATAATTAGAAATTTCAATGATCCATTGTCTTCCACCCCGTTTTAGAGACAGATGAACCGAATACAATTCTTTCGTTCAAGATTTAGAAGATTTTAAACAAAATTGTAATAAAAGATACCTGATGCAAATATTTCGTTGAAAAATCAAAATTGAAACAGAAAGACCGAAACATTCAGAATTACCGAGCCCTTGTCGTCGGCGAATAAAAGTATTGTAGCTGAAACTGTTGATGTTAGTTCCAGACGGCTGTCAGAATATTGACACATGTGCTAATTACTAGAGTCTGGATTATTATGTAGGACGAATTACATATTTTTTATCTTTGAATGTTCATATCTCACAACTGTCATCTTGGCGAATCATAGTAATCTTAACACAATATCCAATTTTTTCGTTGCATATCT
>JAHLJT010002406.1:130668686-130686142 GCA_031308135.1 Acheta domesticus
TCCGCTCGCTCTCTTTTCATTACTCCGCGGAGAGGTTTGTGACGTGGCTTTCATCAGCTGCTCGTAAAGTCAACCGATAAATCTCGCTTACAATCGCTCGGGGGCGATTGTAATTGCGTTTGGAGTCTACGCTCTCTCCGGAAATCACGCGTAATGATGCTTGGTTTTTAATAAATTGATTTTCCTAGACTGCTAGTATTATGGAGGAGGTTAGGTCTCGGTAGTTACATGATTCATCCCATCATTTGTCGTTCCCACGCGGACGCCGACATCGGGTCATGTTCGTTATGCTCTTGGCTGTCCGGGATGAGCCGCGTCTCATCGGGTTTGCTGACGTTTCGGCCATATTGCTGGGCTTCTTCAGAGCTATACTGCTGCCAGCACATAATGACTCCGGCCGCGGAAGCCTACGAATCTACGGTCATGTTTCAGCCATGATTGAATGTGAAAGTAGTCGAACAGCTTTATCTCTTCACTCCTATTCAACAATTATCGGTGCCTACATTTTCCTTTTTTGTTAAGAACAGCGTATTAGTATATGCATATATGATAAGTGTTAATTATATTATTATAATAGTTCTTGGATCTGACAATAAAATAGAATATAAATATGGATGTCCAGTGATATTTAAAAATCTTTCACTTCACTATATTTTTTTGATCACACGTATATTGAATATCTCATGTCAGTTCTAGAATTTCGGCGTTAATGAAATGCAGTTTCTTGTAATATTATATTCACCTCATTGTCATTTTCTCATTTCAAGGGATGCTTCTGTGAATGCTTCCCTTTATAATAGTCGTGTAACAACGAGAAGTGTGTAAGCTCTGTTTGCCAAAAAACCAACAACAAAAAACAAAAAACGCCACCATAGCTTTTTTAACCTTCTGTAGCAAGTTCAATATTCTCTTGCCTCTTTCTTATTTCACTTTTAGACATAATTAAATAGTATGGCTTTCAAATTGGTCATAGGAAGAAATTAAAATGGAATTTAAAATTCATGGTTTCATTTTGTGACTTAATGTTCAGAAATTTTCTGTACCACTAATCACCACAACGGATTCGTTACATTTCTCCTACTTTCTCGTTTATATTTATCATCAGCATTCTTAAAGACAAATAACAATGTAAAAAAAGCTTGCGTTATGGAAATTGATTCAACGTGTATCTTGACATTTCGATAAACGAAAATGTTTACAAATTCTTTGTTATAAAATTTCTGACACAATACTGTGTCAAAGGTCATGGTGGCTATCAAATGATTTGAAAGAGAAAGTAAAGATACGATATCATTAAGAAGACATAGCTTTGCCGAATCTTTGGAATAGCCGACTCGGGACGTTATTTCAAGTTAGCCATGTTGCCAATAATCTTCCAAGAGCCATAACGTCAGAGCTCCAAGACAATAGGCTGGGTGAAACGGCACATTGCGTTCGACGCCTCTCAACTGGAACGACTCTCGAAATGCGCAATGTCAAACTCTGATGCAGATTTCACTGCATCAGTATGATAGAGCCGTGTCATGCACCTTATCCGCGGTTAGAGAGATACCCATCGCCACACCATCCGGCGGTTTGTCTGCAGAGCACACAACCTGCACGCTGTTATTCGAAAGCATGTTGCGACAACTGGACAGTCAGGAAAATGCATATAATGTTCACCCTAGTATTTTGCAAATCATTGCCCTTCTTGGACATGACGCAAAACGCTGTTGCAGGAGAAGGTACTGTCAACTATTGAAGACATATGTTGAGATCATATAGCGCTCCAACATTATTATTATTATGTTCATTACCTTCATCGGTATAATGCACTGTCACATACCGTATAGTTTTGTTACCTGAGCACTTTTACATCTCTATCCTCGCCACTGATTCCGAGATAATTGCTATCAATGAGAGTCGACGACACAGAAGCCACAATGAAATCTCTGCTCCGGAGGGGGTGACTCCCTGATACTAGCGCTGTAATGAATGTGGTTCTGGGTCTTTCACGTAAAATACGTTTATTCGGAAGAGAGAAAAAGAAAATTACACGTTTGTTTTGCTTTGTGTAGAAACAATGTTAATTGTATTCATGGTACTCATACTCTGTCTTACCATAATAACCTTACGTTTCACGCGCGCGACTGAGAGTCCGCACTCATCTATTTTTGCCTCTCATTATCAGCTATCGAGAGGATTGAGTTGCGGCTGCCTGTATCTCCTCAGCCGTAGTGACTCCTCGATATGTGTCAAAAAAACCCTTCTCAATCGAAACAGACCTTGCCTCACATGAGCGATGCGGAGAGTCATTCCGCGCACGTGTGTTCGTGTTATAAGTTCTACTTCACGTTTCTATTTTGTTACTATTTAAACAAAATATTTTGCATTTTTCAATAATTCATCAATTTTAAATAGATCAGAGAATTGCCCAGGATTGTTTCTATTACAAAAATGGCAACAAAAAAAAAAGGAACAATAAAAAAAACAAGCAAAAAAACAAAAAACAAAATCAAATAAAAAAAAAAAAAAAAATTAAGAAAACCGGATTCTGGTTAAAAAAAATAAAAATTAAATTAAAAAAAAAATTCAAAAACAAATATTTGTTAAATCTTTATCTATACAATCCAACATGTTGCAGGTTATGTTTTACTTATCAATCGCGAGTTAGTCATAAAACCCACCTCAAATAGTTTCTATTCTACAAGGTTCACATACTGCGACGAAATAACCACTACATTACCGCATAAAGCTCATAATATCTTTTGACAGAGTTATTTAAATATTTGGAACACTTCATTTTCTGAGAGCACCAATATTATTATTACTTTCCCTATACGGCCGTATACACTGAGTGATATACGTAGTATAGGGAAAGTTACGTAGTGGCTGCGCGAAAAAGTGGCGAATTTCGGCGGCAAAAAAATTTATTGCCGGGCTGTGATAACGAAAAAGTGGATAAAACCAGTTGTTATATTAAGAAAAATCCCCTAACACGCGGTTTAGTCAGAAACCCTGTTTTGTGGGTCCTTGATACCGAAAAACCAATTGAAAGGAAAACGTCCGTCATCCGTCCGTCCACCGTCCGTCCACCCGTCCGTCCACCCGTCCGTCCACCCGTCCGTCCACCCGTCCGTCCACCCGTCCGTCCACCCGTCCGTCCACCCGTCCGTCCACCGTCCGTCCACCCGTCCGTCCACCCGTCCGTCCACCCGTCCGTCCACCCGTCCGTCCACCCGTCCGTCCACCCGTCCCGTCCACCCGTCCGTCGTTGACTTGTCTCTCACGCCGTTAATATTTACATTAGTGGTGATTTCTTCACATTATTAAATTTACGAGTACATGTGCTTTAAATAATGTCAAGTAAATTTTCTCGAAAACACAACCGTTTTCCGTGAAAACTAGCTCAAAATTCCGGCATTTTCAGAAACGCTCAAACGCCAAACGTTTCGATCGGATAGTGCTAAATGCACTCTTTGATACGGCGTAAGGTTTATTTTGAGGTATTTTTTTTGGTTTTTCAAAAATTAAATAAATTTAATTTTCTTAAAAGATCTCTCACATCTTTAATATGCACATTAGCAGCAATTTGTAACATTATTATATTTGTGAGTGTATATGCTTTAAATGACTTCAAATGAAGTATTTTGAACACTACAAAATTTTCTGTGAAAAAAAGCTTCAAATTTTGCATTTTTAGTAGCACTAAAACGCCATTTTCTTTAAAACGACAAAAAAATTAAGAGAAAATTGCCATTTAGAACTAGGTGTTTTTGTTCTTTTAATATTCTAAAATGAATATTTCCGTTCTACCATCAGGAAACCGAAAAATTAAGAAAACGTCAAAAAATGTAGTTTGTTCGGTGATAGATGGCAGCTGGCAAGAGTATATGATAATTCCCAATACTTAGCGCAGACCCAAGGAAATAGAAAACAAATACGAGAAAGTCTGTGCCGTTTTGTAGCACCACTAGTTGTTATTGTTACTATTTTATGACTTTTGGCAATAGGAGTCAGTTAATGGTACTTCAGTGGTTGTTTTAGGAAATTTCCATTTTGCCCTTTATCGCCAAGTTAGCTTCTGATGTCTATTTTTGCCGTTTTGTCTTATTTTTGCCTTTTTTCTGCCTATGACATCATTCTTCTTTTTTCTTCTCCTGGCACCGATTTCCATCAAGTTAGGTATATTTGTGAGCCTGGATAGCACGAAGGCACGGTCGTGTTTTCTCTTTCTGTGGAACCAGAGGCTATGTTAAAAATCTAAATGAAAAAGATGATCTAGTCAAGATTTATTTTTGTCATTGACGCCGAGAGGCTCTGTTCGCTCACGAGGAGTCCCATCTTACTTTTGAGTATGGTTTCCGTTCGCTTTTGAGGACAGCTGTCTGCACATGGTTAGCACTGGCGATTACACAAGTGCGAAGAACGAAACATATAATTGAGTTTCAATGTGCCATTTCAAGATTCAATAAGAGATTTTGTGTCAAAATTTGCAGTTTAGTCTACAATAGCATTTCAAAGAGACAGCGTCGAGAGTAAAACAGATTTGTAGCTATCATTCGTAGCGACCGATTGGCCATGTGGAATTAAGTTTACAAAAAATATCGTTTCCTTACATGTGAAATATAAATTTTAGAGTTAGACAAAAAATTTGAATAATTTTAATTATTTTTTGTAATAATTTCTTTTATGTGTGTTTTTTCATTGTTAACATGCCTGTATACCCTCCTAACTTAACTACAATAAATGCCTTTTTTCAATGGCTATTTTAGTAAAAATGAATGCCTTTTCCAGGCTCCGGACTCTAGGTATCACAAATCATCACAACATTTTATTAAATATATATTAATCTAATAAAAATATTTTAAAATTCCAAAAATTGACTGATATTATTGCAAAATAAGGTCTATTTGATATTCACGAAAAATACTGTAAAAATACGCTATTGGATTTGGAAGATGAGAGAGTATTTAGTTTGCCGATTCTCAGTCCGCGCGCGTGTACTCGTGTCACAAGCACAGCGCGAGTAACAAAGGGTTAAAATATTTCATATATTTTGAAAACGCTCTGCTGTAGGTTTTTGCAGCACCATTACTGTAGGAAAACGTGAAAACAGAGTTCCTATCGTTTCCTGTCACGGGATCATTTGCACAGATACGTTCGTGACATTCCATTGTGGCGCAACCCGTGCTACTGTTGCCAATAGCCAATCTTGACACCGTGTCTTCAACGAAAAATATTTATTTTGCATACCAACTTCATAATCAACCTTTTTCGATTATCAAAATCGTTCATAAAATGATACGTAACATTACGTCATCAGTATTACGTATTGCACGAAACATTACGTCAACAGTATTTTTGCACAAAATATGAGTCATCGCTGACATAATTGTATTACAAACTCCCTTTCATCATCTGACTTTGGTACCGGGAGAGGTGGCTCAGTGCATCAACTGATGTTACTGCAGCTCCTCTGACCGGGAGGTCCTAGGATGGAGTCCCTACAGCGGCAGGATTTTCGACACTAGCTTTTCAGCTAGGTCGAATACAATCGCTGTCTGGAGGAGAATTCTAGCGGCCGGCTGCTCTGGTCGGTAGTTTTCCATGGTTTCTCCGATCAACACCAGGCGAATGCCGAAGCAGTGCCCTAACAAACGGGCCAAGGACTGAGAGCGCTATTTCCTTCCTCTTCCTTGTCCTATCGTCATCCCCTTACACACACACTTACACTAACATGCACTACACTACCACACATACCGAAGACCGGTCGGGAGCTTAGAGTTTATCCTGGCTGGGGCGGTGCCCCGCTGATAGGAGATAACTGGTTGAGGAAAACCCTTCTAGTCGACGGTAGGTCGGCGCGGATCTCGCCATCCAGCGGGAAAAGATCACCCCCCCCCGAAGTAAAAACACGCACTACACTTACGGGACTAATGACGTGTCCGAAATCACAATCGGTCAATCATCTGGCTTTGGAGCATAAAGAAGGTAGTGGCATAACATATACTCCAGCACTGGCAGTAAAATGAACATTAAAGAATAAAAATAAATGAAAAATAAAAACGTACTATTAAAAACAAGTTTATTAATTTATATACCTCTTTGAAAGGTTATGGATCTTTTACTTCGGAAAATTTAACGAACATTAATATTATAGAACACCTATAGACCCGCTAATTTCAATTGCACGTGAATAAATTAATTGCATTTAATATGCATGTGAATTATGCACTTAATATGCATGTGAATATTGCAGTTATTTAAGTTAGTGAAAGACATTGCAGAAAAAACTCAATTCCAATATGACTGTTTTTCTTTTTTAAGTTTTGCACCAAACATTATAATAACTACCGTCTTTATTCTAGCACATGAATAATATCTCATTAACCAACGTGCCCCAACAGATACGCAAGGACAACAGCCTCACATATAAAATTCGCTTGTTTTACATCCATCTAATTCTTAAACTTTGAATATTATTTTTCATAAATTTTGTTATTCTTCTTTGGACTTAATGAATCTTCTTCTTTTGCACCTTCCTCCAACATTTCCTTGGGCACGAATCCATAATTTATATAAAACGTAACTTTGAAGCTAATTAGACTTTGTAAACAAATACGTTGCTTAGGCAGCACGCAAGACGTCGTAACATGGGTTCGAGTTTACAACTTAACATCCACATTAACTTCGCTGCCTTAAATCATTATAATGCTATTACCAAAAAAACTAGAGTAAGCAACTCGTATACAGTGTTAGTTTTTTGCACTCATAAGAATTACCGAACTCACTCCTAACGTACTGTGTTCGGTAGTATGTTCTTATTCTTGCAGAAAGGATCAATATTATAAGCTAGTTGTATAATCTACTATTGCAGCGATTCAAGCTAGCGTCTGTAAGTAATTCAATGGTCACAGGGAAAAACTTGATAAGTCGAAATTTTGTGGAAAATCAGGTAAGTATATTTTATGGAAGATAATCATAATAGGCGAAGAGAATGGAAGAAAATCATAATTATGGAAGAGACCCTTAAATATGGAAGAGAATCATAATTATAGAAGAGAATCATATGGAAGAGAATCACAATTATGGAAGAGAATCATAATTTATGAAAGATGATCATAATTTCGACTTTCAAATTTCCCCCGTGACCATCGAATAAGATCTGGAAACGAAATGGACTACCAGACCGCCGCGCCTGGCACCTCGCGCGACGCACGACGGGAAGGGAGCTCCGCGAAGCGCTGCGACACCTCAACACGCGTGGCATGCGGCCGCGCGGTGCGACAGCCGCCACTCCACTCCGCCCGCTCGGCGCCCACGCGACGCGACGCGACGGGGCGGAGGGGACTCCTAAACGCGTGCTGGGATATTTCCCACTTCACAAATTTAGGCAGTATGCATGATTCCAAAGTCTAATAAGCACCAACTTCTCCCGAGCAGTTACAGACCTAAGTCTCTTCTCGCTTTTTGCGAAATCTTTCGAGCGCCTGATCCTGGTTCGCTTGCATTGGGAAATACGGCGACTTCAGCTTCGTAGATATAGCAATTCGGATTTCGAGTTGGTCTCAGTTCCCCGCAACAACTGACGCGGCTGTGTACCGAAATCCGTCTTTCTCGAAAGACCTTGCCGATGGTTTTTTTAGACGGCATTCGATTCTGTAAGGGGACGCTCACATGTCATGCAGACATTGGAATCGGCGATTGCTACGTCAGACTCATCGCTAGTTTCTTGGCAGATAGACGATTCATGGTTCGTGTCGATGGCGTTCAATCGCCCTTAAGACGAGCTGTAGTGAGCGTGCCACTGGATAGCATGCTCTCCCCACCCTTTTCGGCCTGTACTCAATGACCCACCACTATCAATGGATAGAACATCGACATTCGACTTTGCGGGCTCCTAATGTTCGCGGGTGATTTCGATTGTTATGCAAAGTCTGTTAACAGAAGGAAATCAGTGAGATATCTAAACGATTGCATCGCCAACCTTCCCGAATGGCTGAGCCATAAAAAGCTCGCCCTCAGCCCAGACAAGTACACAGCCGTTAACTTCCCCTTGATGAAGTAGTGAGTTCGGCAGGCGCGCATCTACCCTGGCAAAATACGACGAAGTATCTCAGAGTGTTGTTCGATAGAGGCCATCCGCTGTCTCACCCACGCCAAATACGTTAGCCAGAAAATGACTTCTCAAACCTCTCTCCTACGCTCGCTCCAACGCGCCCCCGAGCTCCATCCCGCCCTCAAGCGCCGCCTACTCAATGCTTGCGCCTGCCTCCACCCTCCGGCCAATTCGCTCGGCGGAAGACCGTGCTCCAGCACCACCTTCCTCCCCCACCTCCACACAACAATTAAACACCGACGTGTTGGGAGAACTGGGTGTAAAAAACCAGTTCTTGACGGAGCTTCCAAGGCGCTCGGCGACGGCGCTTGCACGGACGCTGGGTCCGAAGGCGCCGCGCATTCTGCGCGACTGCGGAGGGGAACAAAGAGTATATCTGGAGGGGAACGCGAGGGGAAGACTCGCCACCGACCGAGGGACGCGCGGAGAACGCGACGCCGCGCCCCACCTGCCACGCCTCCCAATGGGCTAGAACATTGGACACTTAGGAGTCAAGTCAGTGCCGTGGCGAACAGAAGACTACTAGTGTGGTGCAATGGGAATGAATGAGTAGAATGAATGGTCATTGCATATAATGTTAAACATGTATGAATAATGCGTGAATGTAAGAGAGAAAAAATATACATTAACCCATCAAAGAAAACTTCTTACAATATTTAAGATTAATGTTTCTTTAAAATTATTATTATCCAGAAATTAGACATGCGAAAGTGCATGTATTTGTAATTGCGTCATTAAAATAATTTAAATGTTAGTTTGTAAGACAAAGCCCCCCTCTAGCTGTTTTAAGCCGCAAGGCAGTGGCTTCATTGTACACCGATTCGCAAAAAAAATCCTCGTCTTCACAGGGTTACTGTGGAGGGGAAAGAGATCTAGAAAAAAAGAAACAAAATTATCATTTACGAGTAAGCAACTCGTTTTGTGTATGCGTGTTGTGATATAAAATACTTCTATCACAAATAAGAAAGCAACATTTGAGACAATATTTTGAATATAGCCAAAATTGTAATTTAACTAAGGAGTCATTCTAATTGTCTGAAATTTGATGTCTTGAAGCAATAGAAGTACAGTAAATCTATACACTGAAAGTAATAATAAATGTCTGCGTTCGTTTACATGATTATATTAGCTCAAATGATTCAGTAAAACATGATAACGAACTCCGGATTGACCAAAATCTGTTGACGGTCCAAGAATGGAAGTTGCTTTAGCTTTCCCCTCATTGGTTAGAAACGTTTGTCCTCGCCAAAATGAATGCTACCTGACGTTTTTAGGTATGAATGGGCTTCAGAGCAGCACGCGCTCCCAAAGGGGCTGTTTTGGGCTCATCGACCCCATTCACGCCCCCCACACAATTCGCTCGCGTCCCAATTTCGCACGCACTTCGAAGCGCAAAGTGAACCTACACAAGAGCATAAAAGAAGTCAACAAGCAGTCTGACTTAGTAGCTTCTTCGTTGTAGTATCGGGAATCATTTTTCGAGTTAAATGTTTCATGCTAGTTCGGAAAACTTGTACATAATACCTAACTTGTACGTAGGCGTCGGTAAATAGAGAACCAATAGATTGCGAATCTTCTAAGAAATCGTTCTTAGAAGTATTCAAATCATTTCAATTGCTTTTTTACTAAATATTTAATATCACAATTGTCCATTGAATATCTTCAGCAGCTTCATATGTATCAGTACTTACAGTATGTTCAATAAGCAATCATTTTGGTTTCTCGACGTACCCTCGGCAACATTTTAAAAACACTTTCATTGGGATTTGAGAAAAAATCTTATCAATCTCTGATTCGGTCTATTACCCACTGATACAGTCACTATTTTAAGTAGTATTTTCAAGTAAATATTTTCTCGATTTCCAACTTGTAATTAAAACGTTTCTCTGCCTCCTTGGTTACATTTTGATCGCACGGCAGAGCATTATGTAAAAGTGTACACGCATTTTTCTCCTTATCTCGATAACAATATCCGGTTTGTTCACCCCCTATCATGAGATCCATTTGAATTTGTTGGTCGAAAAATATTGTACACAGTCTAACAGACGTCATCAGTTTTGATGAGTGTTCGTACCACTCGGAGCATGTGTTCGGAACTTGGAGGGGCGTTATTTATCTTTCAGTGGAGGAAACTACATACCCTGTCGTGTCTTTTCAAGTATTCGGTCTTTTCGGATACCTTTGTAACATCTAATTCTTCATTATTATTATTATTATTATTATTATTATTATTATTATTATTATTATTATTATTATTATTATCTCTTTATTCACAGCTGTCTGGAATTAGAGTAATCACACATATACATATCAAAGCATGATCACTTATTACTTACAGTTAATAAATAGCGCTTACAGTATTTACACAGCATTTACACAGCACACAGTATTTACACAACATTTATAAAAATTAAGACCTTTGAATTGTACATAAAAAATTTTCAACAAATGTTTTATAATCTGAACCCATAATTCTTCTAACCAAAGAACATGTATTAATTATTACCGCTTTCTGCATGTTTATGGGAAATATTTTTGTTTATATCCAGTTCTTCCACTGACTTTACAGTGACCTTTGGTACGATACCAGTTGCTGAGATTACAATAGGGATTGTCTTCGCATTTTCCAAGAACCATTCCTCCTTCACGACTTGGACCAATTCTCTGTATTTTCCCAGCTTCGTCTGGTAGGTGGTCATGATTTTGTTGTTGTCAACCAACGCGAAGTCCACAAAGAAGACTTTCTTGGATACCCTGTCCAGATAGTGACATCAGGGTCTGTTGTGATGGACGGTTTTGTCTGTCAGGATGCTTCTGTCCCAATACAATTTGTAGGCGGTATTCTCTAGGACCGTTTGGGGATGATACTTATATATGGTGTTATCTCGTGCAGAAGACCGTATTTCTCAGGCAAGTTTGGCATGGATAATACGTCCAATGTTGTCATAGCCTTATTTTATATTCAGAGGGAGCCAGTACACTACAGCCAGTTAATATACGCTGGATTGTTTCAGATCTTTGGAAACACATTCTGCAATTATCATCTACTACTGAAGGGTCTTTAACTATGTGCTTGAGATAGTTTTTGGTTGGTATCACCTGGTCTTAAATTGCAATAATGAGGCCCTCAGTCTCAGGAAACAGATACCCCACAGTGAGCCACTTGTACGACATGTCTACGTCTACATTTTCAATTGGCTATTTCTGCGGGGTATGCACCGTGGAGTGCCTTCTGCTTCCATTTGACCATTTCTGTTTCAAGAGTGGACTGTTGCTGGTTCATGTCGTTTTTGAGGCTGAGAGGTGTAAGATTATCATCAGCTTGTTGTACCACTTCATGTAGTTGCGAGATTTGAGCTTTCTTTCCAAAATACTCTCTCAGAATAGTAATCCTGCCTGATGTGTAGATTTGAGAGGTTTACCATGCCTCGTCCCCCGCTTTTCCTCGGTAACGTAATCCTTTGAGTACAGCTCCTGGGGTGGAGGGTATCTAAAGCGAGTCATTTGTACTCTCATAGATCTTTCTATAGCATCGATGTCTGTCTTGGTCCATTTCACAACACCCATAAAGTATGTGAGTACTGGTATAGCATACGTGTTAATTGCTGTAGTAAAGTTTTTTGAGTTGAGATGGGGTTCTTCAGAAACTGCTTTTAGTCTACGCCTCAAACTCTGCTTTCAGTTCCTCTTTTATTTTTGTGTGAGGTATAGTTAGGCCTTTGCTGAATTCCAAGATATTTGTAAAATTCATTCGTGTTTACGGCTGTTATAGTCTCTTTGGTTACTGTTTCATATTCAATGTCAGTTGTGAGCTTTCCCTTTCTCACACTCTGGATCTTACATTTATCAATTCCAAGTTGGCATCCCTATGTTATTAGAAAACATTTCAGTGATTTCTAATAGTTTTTCCAATCCACGTTTTGAACAAGAGTACAGTTTGATATCATCCATATAAGCAAGATGATTTTTTCATTCTGTCACGGCCGGCGCTAGCTCCAGTCGTGCCCTGGCGCTCACCAGGCAGCGGCATTTCATCCGTATTATTATCATTCATTCTCCATACTTGACGGGGTGGGGTGCATTTTATGCCTCCAGCCATGGCCCAGCTGTAGCCTCGCTCACTGAGGCTGCGGGAGCCGCTGTTGATCATGAAACTGATTCTTCCACCGCCTCCCTAGGTTCAGATCCACAGATCGGGACGACCTGTGCTTTTAACGCCCCACATTCGGCTGATCTCGATTTCCAAACTCTTGTATTTAAGACGTTTCTCTGCCTCCTTGGTAACGACGTTTTGATCGCAAAGTACAGCAACATCGACAAGTAAACACGATTTTTTCGCCAAATCCCGGATAACTATATCCGGTTTGTTTGCCGCTATCGTGCGATCAGTTTGAATTTGTTGTCGTACATATCGTACACATCCACACACACAACAGACGTCACCGGTTTGGTGAGTGTTCGTACCACTTGGGGCATGTGTTTGGAACTTCGAGGGCGGTACTGCCAATGGAGGTAGCTACACACCCTGTCATGTCTTTTCAGATATTCGGTCTTTGCTAGGATTGGACAAGCTGAGACAATATGATCAATGGTGTCTACTTGCTCCTGGCAAATGCGGCATTTATATCATCTTGGGAAATTTTGAGAACCGCTTTATCATAATGTCGTGTTCTCAAGGCCTGATCTTGGGCAGCTATTACAAGCTGCTTCCGATTCTGGCTTCATTCTTCCCCTTTTAAGCCACATAAATGATTGATCTTTATTGATCTGCACCTTGTCCATTCTTTTAGGTATTATCCGTGGAGTGGTTTGTCTCTCCACGATTTCTTTAACATTTTTTGTGTCTCACACTTCATGTTTAGCAGCAGTTCAGTGTCTGTGTTATTCGACGAGTCTTGCGTAGTTTTCTTCGCAATGCTTCTTGCTACACTAACAATGCCTCTGTTTCCGTTCTTCGGTCAGATTTCATGACCTGCCTCATTAGAGGGTCATCTTGATGGCTGACTACAATACTTCCCCAACCCGACTATCGCGTTGTGCCAGGAGGCTTCAATTTGTCTGAGGCCTCTTCCTCCTTCCTTACGTGACACACAAATTCTATGTACATCAGCTCGAGGGTGGGAAACCATGATGCATTGTTAGCAGTTTTCTGGTTTTTTCGATCCATGGTGCGAATTTCCTGCTCAGTCCAGTCTACTAGTCCGAAACTGTATTCGGCTACAGGCACCGTCAAACTACCTATTGCTGATATTTTATTCCTGGAATTCAGAGCAGACTGCAGGACCAGTCTCACTCTTCTATAATACTCCCTACGAATTCTCTCTTTCATTCTGTCGTTCGAGATAGTCTCACATTCTTCAATGCCCAGATATTTGTAACTTTACCTGGCTCAAGATCTTGAATCACAGTGTGCGTATCGATTTCAATGTTCTCAGAACGTTGTGAGTTTCCCTCTTTTAAATTGATTTTTGCACACTTGTCAAGACCAAACTTCATGCAGATGTCATTGCTAAAGTCATACACGACAGACAGCATTTGGGAGAGAATCGCTTCATTCTTAGCAAACACTTTCAAATCATCCATGTAAAACAAATGTGATACTGGCCTTATCATCACCATGGAACTTAAAACCAAGTCAGCTTGCGACAACTGTCTCGATAGTGGGATCAAACTGATTGCAAAACAGCAGAGGGGATAGTGAATCTCCTTGAAAAATACCCCTGTTAATCTGAATACGTCTGGTTTCTACTGCTTCCTTTCCGCTGTGTATTAGTAACCTGGTACTCCACGACTTCATACTAGCCTTGCAAAATTCAATAAGTCCTAGGATGAAATCGATAGATCTCCAGGGTCTTCAAAATCCAATCGTGTGGTACACTATCAAAGGCCTTTTGGTAGTCAATCCAAGCCATGCTCAAATTACGTTTGCGTTTTCTTTACATCATTCAAGATGGACTTTATTCAGTAGCAAGATTTCCTTACAGCCATAAGAGCCTTTACGACATTCTTTTTGTTCAGCTTGCATTAGATGATTCTTATCTACATGTCTGTACATTTTGTCAGCTATGGCTGCAGTGATAACTTTGTACAGTACTGGCAGACAAGTAATTGGCCTGTAGTTCTTCGCCAAAGAGCTGTCTCCCGCTTTGGGTAGCATATTATTATTATTATTATATATTATTATTATTATTATTATTATTGTTGTTGTTGTTGTTTGTTGTTTGTTTAATTTATTGCACCTGATCAGTGATTAAACCACTGTGCAGGTTTTGGGATAGTTTACTGAAGCAAGTTATACAAAATTCAAGCACCGAGGTACTTGCAAATTAATCAAACTTAACCCAATATTATAATTGTGAGAGGAAATCCTCTCTGGGAACCTCATTGATTTTGGATTATGTTGAGATGGGTGTGAGAAGGGAGCGAGTGAGCTCAGGAGTAAATGTCAATGAAGGTTATGGGGGTCTAAATTAATCTTTGGAAAGGAGTGACCTTGATTTTGGTAGGAATATTACTGGATTTTCCCTAGGTTATAGCGTCTGGCTCCGGGAACCAGTGTTACGAGTTCGCTAGAGAATGGACGCCAGGACGATGGCCGGGAATATTAACGTGACATTTGGTTTTAAAACCCATTAGTAGTGACGTCAGGATATTCGAAGTTTGGGGAAACCTTGGGGAAGATACTTCAGCAAATTAATCGGTGCTTATCAAGTAAGAAGATACATTATGTCTATGATACCAATTTCTGCAGAAGTGGAGAAGATACATTTTCCGATTGTTTTTGGTTTACATGAAGTCACGAATAATATATTACTTTCGTGTTTGAATTTAAAGTGTCCTAATTTAAATTACCTGAAGAAGAGAGGCCTTATGACAGTGACGTTTGGTGAGTGGCAATTCACCTGTAGTTTGAATTTATGTGCGTTACCAACGATCGCGGTCATCTACGTGTGTATACGCTGTTTGCGGAGTTCAGTAGATTCGTAACAAGAATGTTACATTAATAAATATTCAATTTATTATTAAAACACAATGTAAGAAACTATTTATTTAATGAGATGTAAAAATGTATTTTACATAAATCTTACCTTGCATAATTGGAAAACAAAACTGAAATATGGATAAAAACATATTATCATACATTAACTTTATTTTAATAACATGCAGACTTCCAGACAATGTTTTAATAAAAATTATATCAAGACCTGTTTTTTTCATGATTGCTGTCTGAAGCTAAGATATCATTTTCCACCGAGCGAGTTTCATTAGCTACTCGCTTGTGAATTTACTGTCACACATTCACCTCAGTGTAACTTGTTATGTGACTCGTCATTCTCCCGCTACTTGTGAGAATAGTTGTAGTCCAGTTTAATATACGGGTGTTAATTCGTTCTGATTTTTCAGTCAATGTACTTGTCTATAAAACTCACCAAGTGAAAGACTAACGCCCCCCATTTTCCATAATTTACCCCTCGAACATTCTCTGCGCGAGCGAATTTACTGCAGACTGCCTGTGAACTTGTTGAGCAACTCAGACTCCCACACACGAAACTTTTCAACTGCGATCAAAGGGCGAGAGGGTATTTTTTACCAGCGGGCGTCAACTATTTAGAACATTAATCGCGTAAGTGTCGTGTATCATATACCCTGGGGTGGTGGAGGTGTTCCTTTCTCGTTAGAGCGTCCATTACCGACACCAACTTACTGACGGTTTGAAGGTTCATCCCTCCAGATAACTCTCTTCAGCGGAGCGCTGGCCCACTCTGACGAAGCTCTAAGCTCGCATATGATGTCCCGTGATATGAGGTAGCGTTGCGCATGAAATTGTTGTATTCGTGAGGATGTTAAGGCCGATATACACGTTACAGTTTTCGTGTAGATTCTCATACAGTTTCTATATATAAACGTCAAAATCTCAAACTGAACGTATAAAAGCCAAAAGTAGCGTATACACGGTTTATACGCTTTCTATATGCTTTCTGCATGAATCGCCACAAGCCGCTGCCAGGGGGGCTAGCGGGAAACAACTGAATTGCGTCGTCCGAGTACTTTCAGTGATGGTATTTCTATGCGTGCGTTCTGGCTATGATCTTGATTTAGTATTAATTAACCATGAGGGGCATAGAGTATAAAATTGGAAGGCAGGGATAAGGAAAGAAGTAGTTTATCACAATATAATCACTTCACACAATCGCACCTAAACCAAAATCGGTATGGCCCGATTACCGTTAGTGAACGATTCTGCCGCTAAGGCGCTGGAGTCAAACTATATGCTTTCTACACGAAAAAATTACGAACATTTTCATAATTTGCTCATGTAGTCTGGACTACATGAAGAATCTGCACGGAAAACTATATCGTGTATAATCGGCTTTTAGGGTAGTGCTGGGCATTGGCTTGTATTGAACGGAGAAACCACAGAAAAACAAGGGATCAGAGCAGCTGCTGTTAGAATTCTCCTTCAGACAGGAATGGTTGCATTCGACCCAGCTCTGTAGCTAGTGTCGAAAATGCGCCACCGTCGGGACGAGAACCCTGGAACCTTCCGGGGAACGATTCTGTAGAGGCAAGGGTGTTGCGGCACACCGATCGCAACCCGTGGCCTGGACGAAGTCAACTAGTTCCAGTGTAAACAGCCTTTAGCAAACGCTCAGTGGGACGTCGTCTGCTCACGCTCAGCCCAGCGTCTGACAAGTGCAACGCAAACACCGCAGGCTTCCGGCCGGGGGCCGCCCGCGGGCCTTGCTGCGTGCGCAGCGGGGGAGGGGGCGGCGGGCACTGGGTCAGTGGGCGGGGGCGGGGGCGCGGACCCGCGCGACCACCCGCGTCCGCCCACGCCCCCACCCACGCCCCCCCCGCCCCTCCCGGCTGAATGCGCGCTTTCGCGACGCGCGGGGTGTCACGGGCGTTATTAATGGAGACGCGGCCGGCGCGGCGCCACAATGACAGCGTCTTTTCAGACGCGTCCACTGGTTCGCCAGCGGCTCGCTCCCCCCGCGCCTTTGTGCCCCGAGGGTTTCCGGACTAGATACTTTCGCGCCGTTGTCCGGCAGGCCTTTGCCACGGAGCCTCTGTCTCCGGAACGGCTGCGTCCCCGAATATTGTGCGTGAAAATTTCTTGTCCGCCGGAGAGCGCGACGCGGGGGGCCGCAGGCGGCGGGGACGAGGTGGGGTGGGGATGGGTGGGGGATGGGGTCTGGCGAGGACTAGCCCCGATGACCTGCCTCCGCGAAGTCGGGGGACATAGGGTGGCGGAAATTTGCGTGGGTGCAAACGTACTACAGAAAATATACGCGCAGCTTATCGTGCTTAGTGTCGGATGTGATTGTTGGGGTATTTTAACGGAATTCACGGG
>JAHLJT010002406.1:130687142-130711031 GCA_031308135.1 Acheta domesticus
GAACTGCTACATCTGCCACTGCTGTGCAGTTACGGAGAAAAGGGTTTTGCCTAATACTTACCCTAAAAAACACAAAATAAATGGTTTCCGCTCCGGTATTCTCCTGGAATTCGTCAGAGAAACCGATGAAAACTACCAATCAGAGCAGCCGGCCGTTGGAATTCTTCTCCAGCTGAATTCGAATAGTTGTCTAGCTAGTATGGAAAATCCATCATTGTTGGAACTCGAACCCTAGGACCTCCCCATCAGTCAATTCAGAGACGGAGGTGCAGAAGAGCGTTGCCAACGAGCTCTGCGGGAGCGGGGTGAGCGGAAGCGGCCACGCAGCCTGGGCACGGCCCGGGCGCCACACCTCGCGCCACGCTCCTCACGCCACGCGGCGGGGGAGGGGCAGGCGGCATGGGCGGCGGGCGCGTCCGGAGGCGAGCGGCCAATCAGGCGGCGCGAGGGCGTGGTCGCCGCGTGCATCCGTAACAGACCCCATGCGGCGCCGCCCGCGCCCCGCCGCCGCCACCCCCCGCCACCCTCCGCCCGCGCAGCGCCGGCCTGTGCGCGATCGAACGCTCCTTGCGCCGTCTCCACCTGGGCACAGAGGCGTATCTACGGTATAGTAGACATGCCATGTGCCATGGGCGCCACACAAAAAGGGCGCTATTTAGAGTATACCCGCTAAAACAAATAACAAGAACCCTTATCTTATCCGAAGTATCCTCCTAGGGGTGCAAATTTCTATGCTTGCCTTGGGCGCCTGAATACCTAGATACGCCTTTACCTGGGCCCCTCCAAGCCATGGGCGCACAAAGCACTCGTTCACTTATCATGAATATTCATGCACTTACATGGACGTTCATGGACACCTTTATCATTGCCATTATCATTTACTAATTAACTTAACAATTCTTAGCAAAGTTGCAAATTCAAATGGTTTCTATTTCTGGCTGTGCGAGTGCTGTTCGGGTGACGTCATCAGAAGGCTGTGATGCCGACGTTTCGTCCATCGACCCTGAGGGCCGTTGAGACTTGTCGTAAGCATCACAACGTAGTAGCAACGTCATCCCAACAGCCATTCGCATGGAATTGGCCGCGGAAGCCAACGGTATTTCTTTATTTCTGACTGAGTAGTTTCGTCAGGAGTCTCCCATTTGCCTCTCTTATTTCGCCATTGCTCTTTCATTCATCTTCTTATGGTCATTATCATTCACTAATTAATTCATTGATAATCCTTGATAAAGGCTTCAAATTGGAAATAAAGTGTTGAAAATTTCTCATGCCAATCATCACGCTTAGTAATTTACAATGTCTGACAATTAAATATAGTAAACTTAAACCACATCCTTCTTTTCCATCGCGTGGGCGTGGGACAATCCGTCGAACAGACACTCCTTGAACTCCGTTGAACACATGGAGTCACGAAGTAGTTTCACAGGTGCCATTCACTTCCACGGAGATTTTCTGTATTTCTGTCGTGCGAGTGTTTTCCGGACCGCTTCGAAGGATGTGCTGTCGACGTTTCCATTATCCTAATCTTCTCCTGTATTATTTCAGTAGTATACCTTTGCGTTGCGGCTCTCACACGCAACCAATCTTTATAAATGAGGTCTCTAAAGAAAGTGAATTTCAGGTAGACGTGACGAATTTCCCTTTGACTTTAAAAATATGAAGGATTTGTTAAACAAAACGCATCTAAATATTCAAGTTAAATGCAACCCGCAACACTTGCCAAAGTATTCGTCATATAACTCCTAAACAACGCATTTTAGGGCCTTAAAATCTTACATTTTAAGGCCAAAGGCCGTGGTTTCTGCAGTCTGATTAGGTATATTTGTATAATAATTAATTCAATATTTGCTCTCCACCAACGACTAGAAGCACTATTATAGTTGCTTGATACCTGTAAAGATTGTTTCTTATGCGTGTAGTGAAACCATTCAATTCAAGTTTTGCCATGGTCTGTAAGTGCTGTGTACTTAATTGTGGAGGGATATGGTTGTACAGTGAAGAGTGAAGACTCTTTTTCTGTTTTTCCTGTACCAATATTTTCGTTATCATTCGATGAAATTTTCAAGTCAGCGGGTTCAGACACGCAGATTTCTCAAAAGTAAAAAGCTAATATTTTTGTGACTATCACGAAAAGCTAAAGAAACTAACTGACAAAGAATATTGAATAATTACTTCAAATGTCTTTAAGGAAGTGTTGAGAATTGTTCCAAGAAAATTCTCCACGATATTGAATTAATATTTATTGAAAACTTCTTTGAAACATCAATTACGTTGTTTTTTATTTTTATTTGTTACTGTGTTACTACATTGCAAGTTATCTTTATAGATTTTTAAACAAATAAACACGTTTCGTTAACTACTTTCCCTCTTAGAATGGAAATAGAAGGATAGGGATAAGTGTGCGGTATAACATGCGAGAGTTCTCGCACGGGTACGCGGAAGTAGTGGGGGAAAACTTGTGGTATGGCACAAAACAATTCGCGAACGAACCTCCGACCCGAGCAGATCGCTAGAGCGGAGCTCCGTATCGTTTCAGTTCCTAGTGAAAGTTCTACTTAGTAGGTTCACAGCGAATTGTTTGTTTCTATTGGTATATGTCTTATGACATACCCTCATCAACAGGCAGGCTATCAGCCAAGCTCTGAATGCGGTCAATGACGAAAACAGTTATTCATTCAATGGTACAGTGTCTCCTCTACACCACATCGCAGCAGACGGCGAAGCCATGGAAGCGTTGCCATTGCCAACCCCCAATCTGGGAAGCAGTGAGGTCGGCGACCACGCAACAGCCTTCAGCACGGCAACAGCACCAGACGGGCTCAACCTCCAGTCATCAGGCAACGGAACAATGCGAAAAAGGTCAATGGGGGACAATTCAAACCATCAAGACGCAAAGAGTATAAGTGTGGATACCAGTCACGATAGTGCGTCATCTGCATCTGCTCATGAGCAAGCACCATTTAAACTATGTGTACAATGTACCTGTAGGCAACAGTTTCAATGAATTAAATAAGCTAACGTCTAAACAGAGGCGTATCTACGGTATGGCAGACATGGCATGTACCATGGGCGCCACTCACAAAGGGCGCTATTTAGAGTATACACTCTAAAACAAATAACAACAACCCTAATTTGAACTATCATGGCAGGGGCGCAAATTTTATGCTTGCTATGGGCGCCTGAATACCTAGATACGCCTCTGCGTCTAAACATGATGACAATAGGTTCAACTACTTAAAAGAAAATATCAGTGAACAGACTCAAAACACCAACAGAGTTCCTCCAATAATCGTAGCCAACATCACAAACATTACCGGATTCATAAAAGAACTAAAACCTAAAGTGACCTCAAATTTCGTTGCCGAGAATAAAAATAATAAAGTGAAAGTAGTTCCAAAATCAATAACTGACTTCAGAAATATAGTGAAATACCTAATACAAAACACTAAGAAGTTTTCATTCTTATAAAGACCCTACCAACAAAAAAATTTCAGTGGGTTTCAAAAATATAAATCAATTAATCTCTGATCAGGAAATAATCGAAGACTTCACTCAACGCCACCCATCCATCTTAAAAGTAACTCGTTTACAAAAAGGCAATAATCCCATTCCGGTAGTAGCAGCTGAATTTAGCGGAAACGAACTCATAGGAACTATTTTAACCATCAATCAAATTTGCAATCATCGAGTGACAATAGAAAGAAGACGAAGACCCAACGGCCCCCTACAATGTCAAAGATGCTTAGATTTAGGACACTCAAAAAATAACTGTAATCATAAGATTAACTGTGCTTTCTGTTCAGGAAACCATTACTCTGTAACATGCCCTCAAAAACTTCAAACACATGTTTGTGCTAACTGTAAAGGAAACCACCGTGCGGATATTAGAAATAATAACTGCTCTTATTTCAAAGAAATTAATGAAAAGAAAACTTCCACCTCAACCTTCAGAAATCGAAATCCCCACCAACAGAATTCAACACCTCTCCACTCCAATGACTCACTAGTTCACTTCCCAAACTTACCGAGAACCCAACCACTTCAAAACTTCACACAAATAAGAAACATAATCAAAATCATAATCAAAATATATCCTCAAACCAGCCTAACACCCACTCATTAAATAATTCTCAAGCCTCCCTACCAGACAACTCTTTAATAAATACAATCCATACAATCACTTCATGTATCGTAAACTTCATAAACTCATTGATCCCCACCGTCATCTCAGCAATCCAAAACTCAGTCACATCGTTTCTAAACAATAATAATGTCAGTGCATCTCCCTAGAAATTTAACATTCATAAACTGGAACGCAAATGGAATCCTAAACAAAAAAAACCGAACTAATAAATTCTCTGCATTCCTTCAAAATAGATGTAGCATGCATTACTGAAACCCATCTTAAAGCAAGAAATAAACTTTACATTCCGGAACACACACTGCAGATATCAGACAGATCAGAGAACAACGGTGGAGGAGTCCTAATAGCAGTAAAGACTACAATAGAGCACCACCAGATAAATATCGTTCGCACACCCGGTTTGGAAACCATAGCAATAAGACTAAAAATAAATCACAATGACTGGAACATAGTATCAGCCTACAAACCCACTACAACGAAAATAACTGATGTGAATCTACCAAATTTACTTCAACCACAGATACCCACAGATTCCACTTTAGTATTAGGAGATCTTAATTCCAAAAACATCAACTAGGGATGACAAGCAAACAACCGCGACGGAAAAATACTCGAACTAATAGTAAATCAACACAACTTAAAAATAATATCCACAACAGAAGCTACATATTACCCTTACGATCGACTCAGATATCCAGATATTCTCGACATAGGAATTACTGACTCTACCACCCAATTTTATTCATCTCCGGTTTTTGAACTAGACTCAGACCACATACCAGTACTAATAACCTCCCACCAGATGCCTCCACCTCATGCCCCAACGCCCGAATTCAGTACGCTCAAAATTAACTGGTAACAAAATTAAATGTGATCAAACAAATTACAGACACTAAAATGAATGTACAATGTCAACTCTGAAATACAAACAGTTTTGCCACCATGGTCGAACAATTAGTCAAATGAACTGTTAATTGAAGTCTGTTTTCTGTAATTAGGTTAATAACACATTGGTGATGTTTCATGTTATAACCTGATACAATTCAAACTCCAAAATTTCTTCCAAATACACTAGTAACTTGATATCACAGATCACCCACTACATCATATATCAAGAACATCAACAAGCTAGAACACAGCTTCATCAAGATTTACCAATGTACCGCCCTGCGGTGGTAGACATTTTAGAACACTTATGTTAATTTGGAAATTAGAATTCATGGTAATGGAAGACTTATACAGAAATGACAAAGTATCGACATTATTTTCATTGCACTATTTTCGTTTGCTGATCGAAGAAAATAGAATATTGAAACAACCAAAGTCAGCTCTCGTCCTAGGCCTTGGGTTTATTATTTGAATCTGCCGCGCTTGGCCATTTACAGATGTCAACCAATTACGGACCGTAATTTTCTCCTGATTCCGAATGAAGGTAAGGAATGCTAATATGCGCACGGGTACGCTAGTGTGATCTAATGCTTTCCGTCTTGCACACAGGCACTTCAGACCTGAGAGAGAGAGACCACGATAGGATGCTCGAAATCTCCACATCACAGACTCGACGCAGCTTCACAAGAACAGCCATTCCCATGGCCCTGACCGCGGAGGCCTACGATATTGTTCCTGACTGTCGGTAAATGGGCTTATTTGGAGTTTCCTTTTTCCTATCTCTTATTTCACCATTACTCCATGTTCATTTATCTCATCATTGCCATTTACAAATTGACTTATCGACAATCTAGTAAATGCTTCAAATTGAAACTAAAGTTTTGAAGAATTTTCAAATCAGAGCTCAGACGTAGTATTTTATACGAGTAATTTCAGACGTGAACTGTAAACAATAGTGAACTAAAATTACATACGTACTCCTTTCTCACCACGTGGCAGAGGGAACCCGGCGAACCAATCATTAGGCCACCCTCTCACCTGAACAACCTGGAAGCCATGGTGCCACGAAGCAGTTTTAGGGCTTCCCATCACATACACAAATAATTGTTTTATTTATTTTCTAAGCAAATGGAAGACCAGGTGACTCAGCTAGAAGGTTGTGATGTCAACACTGCGACTATCCTTCCGTGGTCTTCCTGAAGGCTGAAGTGCCAAGTGCCCTCTGCGCGTCAACACTGCGACGGAGCGTCTTCCGGACAGCCATTTGGATGATTGTGCCCGTGGAAGCACTCGTGAAGTAGGTTCGTTCGTCTTACTCTACCTCTCATTTTACCATTGCTCGATCTTCATTCGCCTTGTCATTGTCATTATTATTTACCATTTAACTTATCGACAATCCTTGGTAATGGTTTCATATTAAAAGTAAATGCTGAAATATTTTCAAATCGATATTTTCAAGCGCAGTAATTTATAATTTCTGAACGCTAAAAGTAGTGAATTCTAATCCTTCGATTCTTCCGCGTTGACGCCGGGGTCCGTCCTTGCTCCCTTTCCCTTATGCCCCATCGAAGCCGTGCTACCAGGAACTTTCTTTAATATACCTTTGTAAAATCTTCACACATCCATCACATCAAAATTGGCTCACTTACAGGTATCAATAAACTTACCTATAGCTCGACCAAGCGAAGAATGAACGAGATGATTGCGGCGCGTCTTAAAACTAACAATGTAAACGGAAACTAGAGCATCTTGACGGAAAATTTCAAGATTCCACTTTGTACGTCTTTATGTGGGTTTGATAAAAATCCCGCACCCAATCCTGCCACAAATGTCGGCGGGTACAGGTAAGGCCCAACTGGTAGGCCTTACCGGGAACGCCCAGCAATCGGAGCTTAGCACCTTCTACTCACTTCTACCGTGTTGGCGTTAACAACGTGAGTGCTGCCGAGAAACTAGGGCCAGGATGGATGTTTTCAACCTCCAACAAGAACCTCAGACCCTTCGGCGCGGCGGTCGGTTACCCCCTGCTAGGGAGAACAGCTGCTGGAGGTTTGTCGCAGTAGAGAATTTACCCAATGAATCTCTCGTTGTTTCCCGTGTGGCAGGTGTCGCGCCAAACGTGGAGCATAAGTAAGCCAAGGGCACCACACCGGGGTCTCGGATAAAAAGGACTCCGCGCTAGTAGTTGGAGAAGAACTGCTGTTCCATTTGCTGCAAAGGAGGATTTACTCAATGATTCCCTCGTTTATTACTTGGTTCGTTGAAAGGTGCATTAGATCCAGAACATAAAAAATGTGTAAGGGCTCCGCGGCATTTATCTGAAGTCAAATGTGTCCTGGAGCTGTGAACATCGATGGACAGCAACCGTACAGTCCGAAGAGGACTTAAGAAGAGGAACACGTTCACATTCTTCCTCTTCCTCTTCCTCTTCCTCTTCCTCTTCCTCTTCCTCTTCCTCTTCCTCTTCCTCTTCCTCTTCCTCTTCCTCTTCCTCTTCCTCTTCCTCTTCCTCTTCCTCTTCCTCTTCCTCTTCCTCTTCCTCTTCCTCTTCCTCTTCCTCTTCCTCTTCCTCTTCCTCTTCCTCTTCCTCTTCCTCTTCCTCTTCCTCTTCCTCTTCCTCTTCCTCTTCCTCTTCCTCTTCCTCTTCCTCTTCCTCTTCCTCTTCCTCTTCCTCTTCCTCTTCCTCTTGATGATGTTTACAGGGGCGCGCCACCGTCTGTGTTTACAGCCGAAACGACAGAGACGGAGATATAAGGATACTCAATTCAAAATTAAAATGGGACCGTGCCAAACTATTACGAAAAAAGCGCGATTTATTTCGTTGCAAATCTAGTATTTTCCCAATTAATATTTTAACTATATTTGGACATGTCTGCACCTCATAATGAAGGAAATAAAAGGATACTTTTCTCTGCAAAACGATTCAAAATTTTGAAACTAATTCTTTCGATAAGCAGTAACATTCATATAAATCATTCATTTGAACTTAAGTACTTTTTCATAATATATACCAAATAAAATTATTTTTATGTAAGAAGTAACTACCACCTTAATGAAGAATATTGTAGATACTTATGACAGTAAAGTTAATGATTTGGTACTTTCTTGCATACCTAACCAAATGGTATGGAAAAGCCTATGGAAAAAAAGTTGAATGAAGAAGAATACAAAATGTTTAAATTCAATGAATAAGTATTAAAAATTCAATATAAATTGAACTTTTTATAACATTCTTGTACTAGAACGGTGGAAAGTGAAAAAAAGCAACTGAAAGGGACAAAAATAAAACAGTCAGTAAAAATCTTGCATAATGTATCTGAAGTTATATTTTATCAGCTGATTCACAACCTCTAATAACAAGGTCATGGTGATTACGTAGTAGCAGTCTCTGAACCCGCTTCACGCTCCTGGCGACTTTTGTTAGCGAAACTGACTGTACACACCCGTGTTTACACTGTTAATTCCACGACGCGCCGCAATCGCATCCTTCATTCTTCGGTTGGTTCTTCGGTTTTTAATAAATATAACAACAACAATAATTCCATTTAATCAATTTCGGCGCGTTCGAACTGTACAAATTTGACGCCTTCGAACTTGGACAGGTAGTGAAGCCTCGAAAATGTGTCATTTCGTCATTGTTCTTAATTGAAAAGCATGGAACTTGGAGTGCAAGTATAGCTTAGAAAATATCTTAAGTTTCCTTTCTTTGATTTGGAGTGAAATTTTCTCTACATTCCTAGATATTGAAAAAAATCTGCAGAAGGGCTTGTTGTCAGAGAACGTTACGCCGAGCAAGATTAACTCGTTTAGGGGCAGGTTGATACCCGAATTTCCTGTCTGGAGCGCGTCGTTTCAATTGCAGACAGCGGAGCGTAGAAAGTTTGTCAAGGGTTGAATGTTATGACCTCGGATTAAAAGATCTCCGCGACCTTAAAACTTGGCGAAAAGCTGCTGTGCGCTTTGCTTTCAGAGCGGATTTACTCAATTATTGCCTCATTAAGTAAATATAACACCTTGGATCTTGCTCAGGATGTAGAACAGAAAAAAATTGATCTCTGCTGCTTCATTCGCGAGCCAAGAGATGAGCGAGCAGATGTAACCGTTTGAGAAGACTACCTGCCGAGTAGGATTAACCAACCTCTTAAGTACAGGTCAGCATTTGATGCCTTGCAATTTAGACTACAATGAGAGCTTACAAAATATGTCAAAGGGACGGTCACTTCGGCCTCGGATAGAAGGGGCTCCGTGACGTAAAAAATTTAAAAGAACTAAAGCTGAGCATTCAGAGACAAATTTTGCTTGACTATTTCTCATGACGGGTGTAAATATGGCGCATATGACACCAGATTCATTGTTCAGACAATGGGAAACAATGCGGTGACGATTTAGAACCGACACAAGACAGGCTCCAAAGGAGACTTCATCGTGTATTCTGCAAGGAGAAGGGATATACTCAACCTTTTTACGTACGAATAGCCTTGGAACTTGTTCTACTGAACGTAGAGCATAGAAAATACGTTTATGAAAATGTAAAATTTGAGAAGAGATATTGACTTCCGGTAAGGATTTGTACAACAAATCCCTCGTTAAGGGATAATTTGATCTCTGCGCTACTCTTCGCCCCATTTTTCAAACAGCGCGCGTCGTTCCTTCATTACGCGACCACTCCCAGAGGAAGAGGTATTGCTGAATCTTTGTTACGTACTTGTAAAAATGAAGAGCATGTCGGCCCAGTGACCGAGATCGCTAAGCCAGTAGTGCCGTGGCGATCTCGAGCCGCAGTGTCGCGGGTTCGAGTCCCGCCTCGGACATGGGTGTATTTGCGTTTGTCTGTATGTGTGTGTTCATCTTCCATACCCCCACGGCTAACAACCCTAGAGTGTAAAAATGGACTCAGCAGAAATGCTGATCCACCCAAACAATGTCTTACGTGCATAAATGCACTTCCGCGTGGTCCATAGAGGCCGATTCGCAAGAAAAAAAAGATGAAGAGCGTAAACATAATATCAAGTGTTTTGTGACTTCGGCCTCCAGTGCAAGTAGCTGCAGCCCTAGAACATTGAAAAGACTCCTGGGGGTGTCCTTCTGATGAGGATCCGCCCAGTGATTCCCCCGTCAACGAACAGGTTGATCCCTTTTCAGCACGCGCGAACCTGCCTCAGGCGCCGCGCGGCGTGAACAGACACAGCGTATCTGCGGCACGGCGGTGGCGATTGATTTACACGCGCCCCAAGGTAGTCTCGCGAGTTGGTACATTGGACCCTTGAGATTTGTTGCAGATGATAGGGGGGCCTTTCTTACGAACTTGCGCCGAATGAAGGGTATAAACAATACACCAAGTAGTCTGAGGCTTCGACCTCGAATGAGAAGAGTTGTGGCCAGTGAAATCTGAGAAAAGCTTCTGAGGTGAGGTTTCGCCCAAGGTTTCCCTCATCGCGTAAGGGGTTGGTCGGAGCCCGCGTCTGGCGGCGCGCGGCGTGTTCGCGGCGCAGCGGGCCCGTCGGCCGGGAGGGCGCGGCGGCGCGTGACGGCGCCGCGGCGGGGGGCGCGGCGGGGCGCTTGTCGGCTGCCGCCTCCGCGCCGCGCTCTGCGCCTGCTGCCGTGACAGGACAGGACAGGACGCTCGCAGGCGCAGCGGCTCCCCGGGGATGTCGCCGCACGGCGCCTCGCGTCGTCCCGCCCCTGCCGGTGGCCCCCTGCGCCGGCGCTGGCCCGCGGGGCGGCGTCAATGGACAACCACCCACGGACCCATTCACTACTAACGGAGGCACTGCACTCAACAATGCACTTGGCTGCCTTAATCATGAAATGTGTTTGGATTTGTAATTATACTATTTTTGAAGCGTTTTTAAGGGTTGATTGATGCTTTAGGGCACGTTAATTGCTCTGGTTATTAGTACCGTTCGTGTAGTGAATGTTTTATCTCTACAGGTGACAGTCATCCTCCCCCAGTGGCTGGTGAGATCCGGCGCCGACATACACGTCAGCTTGACGGGGATTTCCCACTTAAGATATTTCCACCCAAAGTAGCGCCATGTCAGCCGGGACACGCTTTAAGATCCAGACCCGATATGAGTGGTAGTTGTAAAGGGAGAGGAGAGGACGCAGAAGAGGAAGTAAAGATTACGCGCGGTCCGCGGCCCGTAGGGTACTCCTCCCGCATTCGGCTGGTATTGATCGGAGGAACCATCGAAAACCATTAATTAGAGTAGCCGGCCGCTAGAATTCTCCTCCAGTCAGCGGGTGAATTGGACCTAGCTATTTAACTAGTTGTGTGTATTTAACTAGAGTTGAAAATGCACCACTGTAAAAACTCGAACCCTGTGTCCTGTCGGTCAGAGCTGCTGCAGAGACAGCGACAAAGCTCTGAGTTAAAAGCAGTCGGTTGTTGAAGCGATTTCTCATATCCTACTGCGCTCTCAGTCATGAAAAGTGCCAGATTGGCCTCAAGTGACATATGACGTCGGCAGACAGCTTTCGACGCTGCGACTGTGATAGCAATTCGTACATTCGTACTATTTTTAAATGTGTGAGCTTCTGGCTCGTTATTTTATTAAGGTGGCCTTGAAAGTGAACTGTAACACCCACCACTGAACATTGAAAGCATGCTTCTGTGTTGTGTTGGATAGTTGTGCAAGTTGAAACCCGCCTAATTTGAATCTAGAGCGACTTAGCGACTTTAGCTGGCGATGTTTTCAGAAGGATCTATTAGGTTCGTCGTCACTTTTATGAACGCAAAACGAAAATGAGGATTTTCCCCATAAGCACATTAAACAGTACATTACATGAGTTAAAGAAAATATTTTGCATTTTTGTTTTACTTGTGTAAAAAATGCATTAACAACTGTGAATATTATATTTAAATTGCAAAAATGATAGATGGCATATCGACAGTTTCGTATTTGACTTCATTTTACATCGTGAGTTGAATATTTTAGACATTTAGAGTTGAACATTTCTGCATTTAGAATTTGAAACTAGTGGTGCTACAGAATAGCACAGACTTTCTCGTATTAGTTTTTTATTTCCTTGGGTCTTCGCTAGCTATTCCGAATTGCCACATACTCTTTCTTGCCAGCTACCATCTATCACCGCCACAAGTATATTTTTTTGTAATTTTCTTAATTTTCTATTGGTAGAACGGAAATATTAACTTTAGAATATAAAGAACACAAAATACTAGCTCTAAATGGCAATTTTCTTTTAAAAATTATGTGCTGTTTTAAAGAAAATTGCGTTTTGGCGCTACTAAAAATGCAAAATTTGAAGCTCATTTTCACAGAAAATGTTTGAGTTTTCAAAATACTTAATTTGAAGTTATTTGAAGCACTTACACTAACAAATATAATAATGTTTACAAATTGCTGGTAATATAAGAGATGAGAGAGATCCTTTAAAATCATGTAAATCATGTTAAGATGTGAGAGATCCTTTAAAAAAATTACTTATGTGTAATTTTTGAAAAAACAAGAAAATTCCTCAAAATAAATTTTACGTCATATTAAAGTGTGCAATTAGCACTATCCGATCGAAATGTTGGAAGAAATTTTTTTAGCCATTTACAAAAAATGGCGTTTGAGAGTTTCTGAAATTGCGGAAATTTGAGCTTGTTTTCACAGAAAACATTTGTGTTTTTAAGGAACTTTACTTGACATTATTTAAAGCACATGTACGTACTCATGAGCTGCTTGTCCCGTCCAGTTTCGTTTTGTCCAGTTTTGTCCCGTCCACTTTTGTCCCGTCCAGTTTCGTCCCATCTAGTTTCGTCCCGTCCAGTTTCGTCCCGTTTCGCCCAGTGAACAATTCGCTGCTAGTCAAAATATTAACGACGTGAGAAAGTAAACAAAATTACATTTTTGCAATTTTTGAAAAAACAAAAGAATACAGCAATATGGCGTTTATGTCATCTCATAGGGTACATTTAGCTCTATCCCTACCAAAAGTTTAAAGAAAAAATTTGGAGCCGTTTTTGAGATAATTTTGAAAATCCGCGGGGAGCTTCATATAAAGTACCCCCAAATTTTGAAGAATCTTTTTAAAAATCTCAAAGCTTTAACTAGAACCAGATCGACCGGGGAATATCAAGTTTCGTCCCGTCCAGTTTCCTCCTGTCAAATTTCGTCCCGTCCGGTTTCGTCCCGTCAAGTTTCGTCCCGTCGAGTTTCGTCCCGTCAAGTTTCGTACCGTCAAGTTTCGTCCCGTCAAGTTTCGTACCGTCCAGTTTCGTTCCGACCAGTTTCGTCCCATCTAGTTTCGTCCCATCTAGTTTCGTCCCATCAAGTTTCGTGCCGTGCAGTTTCGTCCCGTCCAGTTTCTTCCCGTTCACTTTCTTCACGTCCATATTCATCTCGTCCAATTACGTCCCCTATGGTTTCGTCTCGTCCGATTTCGTTTGGTCCGGTTTCGTCCCGTCCAGTTACTTCCCGTCCGGTTTTTTCCCGTCCGGTTTCTTCCCGTCCGGTTTCATCCCGTCTGGTTTCGTCTCGTCCGGTTTCGCCTCTTCCGGTTTCGTCACGTTTGGTTTCGCCCCGTCCGGTTTCGTCCCGTTCGGTTTCGTCCCATCTGGTTTCGTCCCGTCCAGGTTCGTCCCGTCATGTTTCGTCCCGTTCAGTTTTGTCCCGTCCAGTTTCGTCCCGTTCAGTTTCCTCCCTTCCAGTTTCCTCCCGTCTACTTTCCCCTCTCCTCAAGTTTCGCCCCGTCAAGTTTCATCTCGTCAAGTTTCGTCCCGTCAAGTTTCGTTACGTTTAAGTTTAGTCCCGTCATGTTTCGTCCCGTTAAGTTTCGTCCCGTCATGCTTTATCCCGTCCAGTTTCCTATCGTCCAGCTTCTCCCACCCAGTTTCCACGTCCGTTAAGCTGGCAAAGCCATTTTCAAAAAACACATTTTCTCTATACCCAGAATTTTGTGCTATTTTTGTGCTTTCCAAATATCCAAAAATTAATTTTTTTGCTCCAACGGTTTTTCCAAAAATGGGTGGCTTTGCTGGCTTAATGTTAAGCTGGCAAAGCCAATTAGCCAAAACAAATTTTCTTTATACACAAAATATTGTGCTATTTTTGTGCTTTTCAAATATATAAACATTAATTTTTTTGCTCTTACCGTTTTTCGAAAATTTAGAAAAAACGAATTTTCGAAATGCCCGGCAGGCGCAACAACTACGCGTAAGAAAACTACTCGTAGAAAAAATACTATCCATCAAAATTAGATTTTCTTGACACAAAAGTAACCACAAAACAATTCTCTATACAACAATGTTGTTTCGAAATATTCAACATTTAATATTCCCTATAAATAATAATAATTCTTTACACTACTGTCAAGAAACAACACAATTCAAGTCATACAATTCCTCATAAAAACTAAACTACTCAATATTTCGCAATGTCCTTTCCCAACAAACAGAACCAAACATTGTTCTAACAATGTACACACACACTGATTTTTTTGCTCTCAACGTTTTTTGCAAAATTCAACAAAACCACTCACGAGTCACCCGCAACAACGCACTCTCGCAGGATAAGAAAATCACTCATCAAGGCAAAACTCTAATTCAAAATCAATTTATCCTCACATAACATCAACCACAATACAATACAATATACAACAATATTGTTTTTAACTTTTTTATTTTCGATACTATCGAAGAAAAAATTGTAAATCCTTTAACTGGGTACCCAAAAACACACCAATGGAGGCACATCAATCATACTAAATACTAAAATACTCAACACATCGCATTGGCCTTCCCCAACAAACAAAATCAAACTTCATTCTAATAAACCACACTTACAATGATTTTTTTGCTCTAACCGTTTTTTTAAAAATTGAACAAAATGACACGTATGTGGCGCAAGTTAGGGCAACTCCGCCAAGAACAAAAACAATCTTCGAAGGAAATATATCATTCAAAAATAAAATGTCTTATCACAGAATTAACAACAATACAATGCACTATGCAAAAGTATTGATTTCAAACTTTTGACTTTCGATACTATCTATAAAAAAATCTAAATCATTACACTGAAAAAAAAAAAAAAAGACGCATGGAGGCAAACAAATCCTAATAAATACTAAACTACTCAACCAATTGCATTGTCCATTTCCAAGCATAACAACTAAATGTTGTTCTAATAAACTACACCAACAATGATTTTTTTCCTCTCATGAATTTTTTGAAAATTAAATTCAACTTCGTATGAGTGCACGGGAGTGGCGCGACCTCCGGATAACAAAAGCGACGGAAGGAGGAACACATGTCCTAATAAATACTAAACTACACTACCAATTGCATTGTTCTTTTCCAAGAATTACAATAAAATGTTGTTCTAATAAACTACACCAACAATGATTTTTTTGCTCTCATGGATTTTTTGAAAATAAAACTCAACTTCGTATGAGTGCACGGGAGTGGCGCGACCTCCGGATAACAAATGCGACGGAAGGAGGAACACATGTTCTAATAAATACTAAACTACTCAACAAATCGCATTCCCTTTTTCCAAGAATAACAATGAAGTGTTGTTCTAATAAACTACACCAACAATGATTTTTTTGCTCTCATTGTTCTTTTGAAAAAAAAACTCAACTTCGTATGAGTGCACGGGAGTGGCGCGACCTCCGGATAACAAAAGCGACGGAAGGAGGAACACATGTCCTAATAAATACTAAACTACTCGACCAATTGCATTGTCCTTTTCCAAGAATAACAAAGAAATGTTGTTCTAATAAACTACACCAACAATGATTTTTTTTTGCTCTCATCGTTCTTTTGAAATTTAAACTCAACTTCGTATGAGTGCACGGGATTGGCGTGATCTCCGGATAACAAAAGCGACGGAAGGAGGAACACATGTTCTAATAAATACTAAACTACTCAACAAATCGCATTGTCCATTTCCAAGAATAACAATGAAATGTTGTTCTAATAAACTACACCAACAATGATTTTTTTGCTCTCATTTTTCTTTTGAAAACTAAACTCAACTTCGTATGAGTGCACGGGAGTGGCGGGACCTCCGGATAACAAAAGCGACGGAAGGAGGAACACATGTTCTAATGAATACTAAACTACTCGACAAATCGCATTGCCCTTTTCCAAGAATAGCAATGAAAGGTTGTTCTAATAAACTACACCAACAATGATTTTTTTGCTCTCATGAATTTTTTGAAAATGAAATTCAACTTCGTATGAGTGCACGGGAGTGGCACGACCTCCGGATAACAAAAGCGACGGAAGGAGGAACACATGTCCTAATAAATACTAAACTACTCGACTTATTGCATTGTCCTTTTCCAAGAATAACAATGCAATGTTGTTCTAATAAACTACACCAACAATGATTTTTTTGCTCTCATGAATTTTTTGAAAATTAAATTCAACTTCGTATGAGTGCACGGGAGTGGCGCGACCTGCGGATAACAGAAGCGACGGAAGGAGGAACACATGTCCTAATAAATACTAAACTACTCGATATATTGCATTGTCCTTTTCCACGAATAACAATGAAATGTGTTGTTCTAATAAACTACACCACCAATGACTTTTTTTCTCTCCTTGTTCTTTGAAAAAAAAACTCAACTTCGTATGAGTGCACGGGAGTGGCGCGACCATCCGGATAACAAAGCGACGGAAGGAGGAACACATGTCCTAATAAATACGAAACTACTCGACAAATCGCATTGTCCTTTTCCAAGAATAACAAGGAAATGTTGTTCTAATAACTACACCAACAATGATTTTTTTGCTCTCATGGTTTTTTGAAAATTAAATTCAACTTCGTATGAGTGCACGGGAGTGGCGCGACTCCGGATAAACGAAAGCGACCGGAAGGAGACCTAGCCGGACAGGAAGGAGGGAACACATGTCCTAATAATACTAAACTACTCGACCTATTGCATTGTCCTTTTCCAAGAATAACAATGAAATGTTGTTCTAATAAACTACACCAACAATGATTTTTTGCTCTCATGAATTTTTTGAAAATTAAATTCAACTTCGTGTGAGTGCACGGGAGTGGCGCGACCTACGGATAACAGAAGCGACGGAAGGAGGAACACATGTCCTAATAAATACTAAACTACTCGACCTATTGCATTGTCCTTTTCCAAGAATAACAATGAAATGTTGTTCTAATAAACTACACCAACAATGATTATTTTGCTCTCATGGATTTTTTCAAAATTAAATTCCACTTCGTATGAGTGCACGGGAGTGGCGCGACCTCCGGATAACAAAAGCGACGGAAGGAGGAACACATGTCCTAATAAATACGAAACTACTCGACAAATCGCATTGTCCTTTTCCAAGAATAACAAGGAAATGTTGTTCTAATAAACTACACCAACAATGATTTTTTTGCTCTCATGGTTTTTTGAAAATTAAATTCAACTTCGTATGAGTGCACGGGAGTGGCGCGACCTCCGGATAACAAAAGCGACGGAAGGAGGAACACATGTCCTAATAAATACTAAACTACTCGACCTATTGCATTGTCCTTTTCCAAGAATAACAATGAAATGTTGTTCTAATAAACTACACCAACAATGATTTTTTTGCTCTCATGAATTTTTTGAAAATTAAATTCAACTTCGTGTGAGTGCACGGGAGTGGCGCGACCTACGGATAACAGAAGCGACGGAAGGAGGAACACATGTCCTAATAAATACTAAACTACTCGACCTATTGCATTGTCCTTTTCCAAGAATAACAAGGAAATGTTGTTCTAATAAACTACACCAACAATGATTATTTTGCTCTCATGGATTTTTTCAAAATTAAATTCCACTTCGTATGAGTGCACGGGAGTGGCGCGACCTCCGGATAACAAAAGCGACGGAAGGAGGAACACATGTCCTAATAAATACTAAACTACTCGACCAATTGCATTGTCCTTTTCCAAGAATAACAAAGAAATTTTCTACTAATAAACTACACCAACAGTGATTTTTTTGCTCTCATGTATTTTTTGAAAATTAAACTCAACTTCGTATGAGTGCACGGGAGTGGCGCGACCTCCCGATAACAAAAGCGACGGACGGAGGCACACATGTCCTAATAAATACTAAACTACTCGAAGAATTGCATTGTTCTTTTCCACGAATAACAATGAAATGTTGTTCTAATAAACTACACCAACAATGATTTTTTTGCTCTAATGGATTTTTTGAAAATTAAACTCAACTTTGTATTAGTGCACGGGAGTGGCGCGACCTTCTGATAAGAAATGCGACGGACGGAGGAGTACATGTCCTAATAAATACTAAACTACTCGACAAATCGCATTGTCCTTTTCCAAGAATAACAATGAAATATTGTTCTAATAAACTGCGCCAACAATGATTTTTTGCATTCATCGTTCTTTTGAAACTTAAACTCAACTTCGTATGAGTTAACGGGAGTGGCGGGACCTCCGGATAACAAAAGCGACGGAAGGAGGAACACATGTCCTAATAAATACTAAACTACTCGACAAATTGCATTGTCCTTTTCCAAAAATAACAATGAAATGTTGTTCTAATAAACTACGCCAAGAATGATTTTTTTGCTCTCATTGTTCTTTTGAAAATTAAACTCAACTTCGTATGAGTGCACGGGAGTGGCGCGACCTCCGGATAACAAAAGCGACGGAAGGAGGAACACATGTCCTAATAAATACTAAACTACTCGACAAATCGCATTGTCCTTTTCCAAGAATAACAACTAAATGTTGTTCTCATAATCTACACCAACAATAATTTTTTCGCTCTCACCGTGTTTTGTAAAATTAAACTCAACCAAGCATATGTGCTCCTTAATGGCACACCGTGCCAAATTACGATGACACTATTCCAACCCAAAATATACTTCAAAATTCAGATGTCTTTACAAAGCATTAACATCATACATTGCACTACGCAACAGTATTGTTTTCAATTGTTTGACTTTTGATACTATGCTATATGCATAACAATCTAATTCGCTACACTGAGATTACAAAAATCCATCGATGGAAGCACATAAATCCTAATACATACCAAACTACTCCACAAATTGCATTTTCCTTTTTGCTACAGTAAGAAGGAAATAATTTTCTAATAAAGAACACCAACAATGATTTTTTTGCTCTCACCGGTGTTTGGAAAATTAAACTCGACCTCCCATGTGTGCACCGGAATGGCAAATAACAAAGACACTTTTCCATATGAAATTATTTTTAAAAATTTAAGTGCTTTTCAAAAGCATCAACAACAATACAATGCACTACGCAACAGTATTGTTTTCAAGACTTCCGTGTTTTGTCTTCCGATACTATCCATAAAAAAATTCTATTTTATTACACTGTGAATCCAAATACCCACGGATGGAAGCACATAAATCCTAATGAATACCGAAGTACCCCACAAATTGCGTTGTCCTTTTCCTACACTAAAACAAAATGCTATTCTAAGAAACTACACCAACAATGATTTTTTTGCTCCCAACGTTTTTTGGAAAATTGGCCTAACCACGTATGTGTGAACCGGAATTACGCGCCCCGCCGAAAGACAGGAACACTAGTCCGAGCAAAAATATTCTTTAAAATCGAAACCGAATTCGAATTCGAAATGAAATTCGACAATTCACAGTGAAGGTCAGGAGTTCATAGCGAGTGTAATTGAGGCAGGTGATTCATCTACTGGTTACTACGACAAAAGGCATAGAAAGAGCAGCGGCATACATTGGTGTTGGAGTAACTAGCATTAAAACAATTCGTAAAGAAAATGTTACACCGAATGAAATAAGTGCTGTCACGATTTTATGCGTAATCAGAAATGCTCTGTGATTTTTACGTCCGTGAAAAGCAAGTGCGCACGTTAACGAAAATGCAGTCTATAATTAAAGAAAAGATAAATTTTCCTTGGGGAGAAAAGTCACTTTGGATGTGAATGGAACATATGGAATACAGATGGAGGTGTAATTCAAAACGAAAAGTTTTGGTCGAGAGAGCATATTGTAGATTGGAGAACAAGAGATCTCATCCAAATGAGGATGTTAGGGAAAGAAGGCCGTCAAATAGTGTATTGACGAGAGGTGGATTGACAACAACTTTGTATTCAAAAAGTGCTGGCACCATAATGATATAATTGGCGTAACGGCAAATGTAAGTGTATCAGACTAATTGCAGTTCGTGCTGGTTGAAATAATGGTTTCATTAACCGTTTAAATACTAACGGGGAAAAGTTTTTCCAGAGCATTTCAACCCTGCCATACCAATGGGGTCTTTTTCGCTTGACCTCCAGAGGCGCGCGACAGCTCTTATCTATCGCTTGCTGACGGGTGGAAAAGCAGCTGCGCGGCGATTCTCACGTTGGAGCCCCGGCCTACGTCATCCGGCAGGGATGTGTTGATGGAGGACTGTCTTCACGCGCGAAGACGGAACGTGGTCCACTGTGACATTTCATGCTTTACAGTGCGCCGCAGTTCCAGAAACATAGGAGACCATTGAACCCCAGAAAATCTTCGTCGGGAGACGCCGCTCTAACAACTAAATAATATCACATAACACAGTAAGAACAGAAGACATGATTTCTGTATGTAGTTTATAACGGAATTTGTGTTAAGTATGGCATATACATATAACTTCCTCAAAATTTCTTCCGTAATATCTTATTTTAACTTCGTATGTAATAAAAATTTGTGCCAGAAAGATATTTTTCTACAGTAGCAGATAACAATAGGGTAAAATCAAGTATATATCAGTGCAATAAATATATTGCTTTATATTTAGTTATGTATTGTATTGTATTATTTGCAATTTCCTAATATTTTATTCTATTGGCATAAACCAATGACGTGGTTCCATATAAATATCTCTCCAGCCAATCAAAGCATATCATAGGGTCTTGTACTTATAAGTAGCACTTCACTGTATACTATCTCGCGTCACACACCACGGTCATAACAAACTCTCCTCGGCCCACGTTTCTCACGGGAGATTGCAATCGTATTCTGCTAAGAGTTTCTGATTGTGATTAAGTCGTGTGCTTTTTGAAGTAAAAATGGCTCGTCGAAAAATATCGCTAACAACTCGCGAAATTGAGTAAATTTTTTAAGTGTCAGTATATATACAGTTTACATACGTCTATGTCCAGTCTCGAAGATGATCCAAGCTTTTTTACTTACACATTATTTTCAGCTGCGATCAAACTGTCCATTTTTAAACATTGATTCCGTTCAAGACCCTAAACCTCTACGATTTAGGTTTCCCCACGGTGTACGAAAAAGACTTCTTACGAATTTAAAATAAAATTAAAGAAAATAAAATATGTTTTTCATTTTGGAATTGATTTTTATATTTTTACTTTCGCAAACCACTTTAAAAAATCCTAAAAAATTACACTTTTCATAGTTTTATATAAATCCAATATCCTCAAAACCTACTTTAAAAATATTGAAAATATTTTTTCGAAACACAACTTTGGAATTATTTTTCATAAAGTATTGTGCACATCTTTTTACAAGTGGGAAATATTTTTTTAAAATTTTGAAACATTCTAAGTATATAGGCATTTTAAAAATCAATGCGGAAAAATCCGTTTTGCACGCAGAGAGAGTAGAGTAAAGAATGAAAATGAGTAGGAAAAAATGAAGAGAATCATTGTTGTTATGCTGTGTAAAGATATTTAAATTTTGAAAAATACTTATGCTTCGAATAGTGTCATAGTTATGTTTAATTTTCAAAAAAATGGTAAAAGAGCAAATAATTCATTGTTGGTGTAATTTATTAAAACAATATTCCATTATTATTCTTGGAAAACGACAATGCAATTTGACGAGCAGTTTAGTATTTATTAGGACATGTGTGCCTCCTTCCGTCTTCTTTGTTATACCGAGGTGCGCGCCATTCCGGTGCACAAATACGAGATTAAGTTTAATTTTCAAAAGAACGATGTGAGCAAAAAAATCATTGTTGGTGTAGTTTATTAGAACAAACATTTACTTGTTATTCTTGAAAATGGACAATGCAATTGGTTGAGCAGTTTAGTATTTATTAGGACATGTGTTCCTCCTTTCGTCGCTTTTGTTATCCGAGGTCCCGCCACTCCCGTGCACATATACGAGGTTGAGTTTATTTTCCAAAACTCCATGACAGCAAAAAAAACATTGTTGGTGTAGTTTATTAGAACCACACTTCATTGTTATTCGTGGAAAAGGACAATGCAATTCGTCGAGTAGTTTAGTATTTATTAGGACATGTGTGCCTCCGTCCGTCGCTTTTGTTATCCGGAAGCGCGCCACTCCCGTGCACTCATACGAAGTTGAGTTTAATTTTCAAAAACTCCATGAGAGCAAAAAAATCATTGTTGGTGTAGTTTATTAGAACAACATTTCATTGTTATTCTTGGAAAAGGACAATGCAATTGGTCGAGTAGTTTAGTATTTATTAGGACATGTGTTCCTCCTTCCGTCGCTTTTGTTATCCGGAGGTCGCGCCACTCCCGTGCACTCATACAAAGTTGAATTTAATTTTCAAAACTCCATGAGAGCAAAAAAAATCATTGTTGGTGTAGTTTTATTAGAACGACATTTCATTGTTATTCTTGGAAAAGGACAATGCAATAGGTCGAGTAGTTTAGTATTTATTAGGACATGTGTTCCTCCGTCCGTCGCTTTTGTTATCCGGACGGTCGCGCCACTCCCGTGCACTCATACAAAGTTGAATTTAATTTTCAAAAAAATCCATGAGAGCAAAAAAATCATTGTGGTGTAGTTTATTAGAACAACATTTCATTGTTATTCTTGGAAAAGGACAATGCAATTTGTCGAGTAGTTTAGTATTTATTAGGACATGTGTTCCTCCTTCCGTCGCTTTTGTTATCCGGAGGTCGCGCCACTCCCGTGCACTCATACGAAGTTGAGTTTATTTTCAAAAGAACATGAGAGCAAAAAAATCATTGTTGGTGTAGTTTATTAGAACAACATTTCATTGTTATTCTTGGAAAAGGACAATGCAATTGGTCGAGTAGTTTAGTATTTATTAGGACATGTGTTCCTCCTTCCGTCGCTTTTGTTATCCGGAGGTCGCGCCACTCCCGTGCACTCATACGAAGTTGAGTTTTTTTTCAAAAGAACAATGAGAGCAAAAAAATCATTGTTGGTGTAGTTTATTAGAACAACATTTCATTGTTATTCTTGGAAAAGGACAATGCAATTTGTCGAGTAGTTTAGTATTTATTAGGACATGTGTTCCTCCTTCCGTCGCTTTTGTTATCCGGAGGTCGCGCCACTCCCGTGCACTCATACGAAGTTGAGTTTTTTTTCAAAAGAACAATGAGAGCAAAAAAATCATTGTTGGTGTAGTTTATTAGAACAACATTTCATTGTTATTCTTGGAAAAGGACAATGCAATTGGTCGAGTAGTTTAGTATTTATTAGGACATGTGTTCCTCCTTCCGTCGCTTTTGTTATCCGGAGGTCGCGCCACTCCCGTGCACTCATACGAAGTTGAGTTTTTTTTTCAAAAGAACATGAGAGCAAAAAAATCATTGTTGGTGTAGTTTATTAGAACAACATTTCATTGTTATTCTTGGAAAAGGACAATGCAATTTGTCGAGTAGTTTAGTATTTATTAGGACATGTGTTCCTCCTTCCGTCGCTTTTGTTATCCGGAGGTCGCGCCACTCCCGTGCACTCATACGAAGTTGAGTTTTTTTCAAAAAACCATGAGAGCAAAAAAATCATTGTTGGTGTAGTTTATTAGAACAACATTTCATTGTTATTCTTGGAAAAGGACAATGCAATTGGTCGAGTAGTTTAGTATTTATTAGGACATGTGTTCCTCCTTCCGTCGCTTTTGTTATCCGGAGGTCGCGCCACTCCCGTGCACTCATACGAAGTT
>JAHLJT010002406.1:130711131-130746084 GCA_031308135.1 Acheta domesticus
AACATTCAGCGTTAGTTGCCTGGGCCCCCTGAGCAAAGATCCCAAACGCCATCTCACCATTGGGGCTTCATAGACTATTTCAACAAAATTTGCTAGGTCTTTTGTACTTTTTACCTCGAGATACCATTAATTTTAATATTATTTTGATTAAATGTGAATTGTTTTAATAATTTTGCATTGAAAAATAGTCTTAAATTGTTCATTGTTCATTACAAAACATTTACAGGAATGTCGTTTCAACATCACAAGCTTCCATATTATTACTACGTGAATCGCGCGTCTCAATGCAGTATTAGTAATCGTTAATTTACAGTATTTTATTCGTTTTGTTTACAAGAAGAAATTGCAAGAAAAACAGGTACAGGAGATGAAATGAACGCCATCGTTCGTCGGGAATTATTTGCATTTCAATTGAATTGTACATGTGGCATTTCATGCTTGTAATTATCAATCTCGCTCAAATACTACTGCAGAAGAAATAATTAGAAATTTCAATGATCCATTGTCTTCCAACCCCGTTTTAGAGACAGATGAACCGAATACAATTCTTTCCTTCAAGATTTAGAAGATTTTAAACAAAATTGTAATTAAAAGATACCTGATGCAAATATTTCGTTGAAAAATCAAAATTGAAACAGAAAGACCGCAACATTCAGAATTACCGAGCCCTTGTCGTCGGCGAATAAAAGTATTGTCGCTGAAACTGCTGATGTTAGTTCCAGACGGCTGTCAGAATATTGACACATGTGCTAATTACTAGAGTCTGGATTATTATGTAGGACGAATTACATATTTTTTATCTTTGAATGTTCATATCTCACAACTGTCATCTTGGCGAATCATAGTAATCTTAACACAATATCCAATTTTTTCGTTGCTATCTTAACAAATTTTGTACTATATAACATATTTCACATATTTTCCTTATCCTTTACATACTTTTTATATTAATCCAATTTTCTTATATATTATTTCGCGCAAAAAAAGGGAAGTTTTTTTCAACAATCGGCATATTTTATCTTCCATAAATTCAAAATTGCTGGTTGATGACGCAATGTATGTAACCTGAAAACGCGGACAGATGTGCACTGTCTGTTTGGGCATATGTTGCGACAAGTGCGCATGAGTGCTGGAATTTTATCTTTAGGTGTGCAAAGTATCAGTGACGACGTATTTCTTGACATTCGATCCCTGTTTACAACAAATGTTGCTTGTCACAAGACGTGTAGCTCTTCAAAAACAATGCTACAATGATTGTCGATCATTGATAGTTGAGTTCCCTCGTTTCTATGATTGATATCGTTTTTCAAACATGTACTTTTCAAAAAAATTAATGTAGTACGCCAAGCAATATTTATTTTCAAAATTAGTAATTAAATGTTTTATTAAATTACAATGTATTAATGTACATTTATTTTGTTTGTAAATGAGAAAATAAGAGCGTATTCTCATATTACATACTTTTTACGTAATCACATTTGTTTATCGGTTTCATTACTTCTCTTTGACATGACGTGCATCGCATTCGAGATAAGTTTGGGACCAGCTTAGATGGCTCAGGGCATCAATGATTGATTGATTGTTCGTGATTCCGGGCGCGTCAACTACTTAGGTCATTCGTCCCATAAGTGTAATGCGTGTTTTTTTCTCGGGAGGTGGCGGTGATCTTTTCCCCGGTAGATGGCGAGATCCGCCGCCGACCTACCGTCGAATAGCGGGGTTTTCCCCTCAACCAGACCAGATATCTCCTATCAGCAGGGCACCGTCTCAGACGGGACAAGCTCTAAGATCCCGACCGGTCTCCCGACATGTGTGATAGTGTGTGTGTAGTGTCTGGGGTAGTGTCTCCCGACATGTGTCATAGTGCATGCTAGTGTAAGTGTGTGTGTATGGGAAGAGGATAAGACAAGGAAGAGGAAGGAAAGATGAAGGAAAGATCGCGCGCAATCCATGGCCCGTTGGTTAGGGTGCTGCTCCGGTATTCGCCTAGAGTTGATTGGAGAAACCATGGAAAACTACCTATCTGAGCAGCCGGTCACTAGAATTCTCCTCCACAGAGCGACTGAATTTGACCTAGCTGACAAGTCGAAAATCCTACCGCCGCGGCGCGCCGTCGGAACTCGAGCCTAGGACCTCCTGGTCAGAGGGACTGCAGTCACATCAGTTGATGCACTGAGCCATCTCTCTCGATCTCAGGGCATCAATTGATCTCACTGGAGTGCCTCTGACTGGAAGGTATTATAGTTCGAGTCCCGGCAGTGGCAGGATTTACGACCCAAGTTACAAGTATAGCTAGGTCGAGTTAAGCCGCTGTCAAGTGGAGAATTCTAGAGGCTAGCTGCTCTGATAGGTAGTTTTCCATGGTTTGTCCAACTAAAACTAGACGAACGCTAGAGCAGTCGCCTAAGAAACGGCGGAAAGTGAAGACCGCTCTCGATCTTCCCTTCTCCTTGCAACCCATTACTTCCACACGTTCACTTACATGCACCACACTACCACACGTCAGGAGACCAGGTGAGAGCTTAGAGCTTGTCCGGGATGGGGCAGGGCCCAGCTGGTGGGAGATACCTGGTTGGGAAAAACTCCGCTAGCCAACATGTAAGTCGGCCTAGCAACATATGGCCAACCAGCTGGGGAAGATCATCACCTGCGATAAACATCATGCTCTACATTGACGGAACTAATGGTCTTGTTGCTCCCGGAAACACGAATCAATTAAAAACACGTTTTGGAGCCGACCTAGGTTGCCGAAATCTCTAACGCATGGTCTCAGTTTGAAGAGTGACAGTTTCGAATTCCGCCTCGTACATGAATGTTTGCTTGTGAAGTTTAGGTTGTAGGGCTGCCCCGACCAACCACATATCTCCTGTCAACTCTCTTTCTTCCATATCCCTGGAGAGGTGGCGGTTGTTGAACTTACGTTAGAGGTGGTGTGGAGTCCTTCTGACTCCATTAAGTTATTTCTTTATAATATTATATTTAGCAACAAATAAGTGTGAAAATAGTTATTTTCATAATGATCAAACATTTATAAGGTAGTACATAATGCACCATTACATAAACAAACATGCAAATTTGGAATTGAAAAAAATAAAAGGACAAAATTATAATTTATCTTTAATTGTATGTAGTGCCTTCATTTATATCTCCCTGAATATTTCAACGACAAAGGTGTCAGAAACTTCAGTAAGTTTCATTTTCTAACATTTTCTCACAGAAAATAAGTAAACAATTTATTGAAAATGGTTCTAAGCCAATCAACACAACTTAGAAGTAGTAGGAAATTTAAGATGTTTGTATTGGGGTCACAAATATTTATAAATGAATTATTACATCTAAAATTTGGAAAGAATCATGTAGCATACCTAGGTGGATTGATAAATCTAATAAATTTCCATGAAAACGTGGAAAATTTTATTATCTGGAGTCATTGTTGAGTGAAAGTGCCTCGAAGGAAGCAAAAACAGTTTTGTCAGCTGGAAAAGTGATGGCCACGATGTTTTGAGACTCACAGGGAATCATCATGATTGACTATTTGCAAAAGGGAATGACTGTGACGGGCACTTATTTTGCAACTTTATTGGATCGCCTCCAAAGTCCGTTAAAGCAAAAGCGGCCAAGAATGGCGCGCAAAAAAGTGCTCTTCCACTGCTCTGCTCACACGTCAGTTGTTGCGACGACAAAAGTGCACGAACTGGGCTTCGAAATTGTTCCCCATTCACCCTATTCTCCAGATTTAGCAACAAGCGACTTTTTCTTATTCCCGACCCTTAAAATTTGTCATCCGGGGAAAATGTTTTCGTCAAATAAAGAGGTAATACATGCTGTAAATGAGTACATCGCAAAGTTGGACACAATCTTTGTTTCAGAGGGAATAAAAAACTGGAATAACGCTGGCACAAATGTATTGAGCTACAAGAAGATTATGTTGAAAAATAAATTGTTTGTTTTTCAAAAAAAATGTTTGCTATGTTTTTTTACCAGACTTATCAATCCACCCTTGTATCAACAATTTATAACACTTCTCACTGAATGACATTGTTTATACCAAACATCACCCTGATATTTACAAACTTGTTTTCTGCATTTAGCAAAAAAAAGTTGTGTTTCCTGTCGGTATTTGTAGGGCGAAATGGGCAACGTTCTCTACAAAACTTTCATCAGAGTTCAGTATTCACTTACAGGATCATTGCTTTTGCAGTTTTCCACAAACATCTGAAAAAATTGACATCGGAACAAGGCGTTCAAATTTCTTCCTCTCTCCCCTGCTGCTCTAGTCGTCGTATCTCAGACAACGCATAAGGAATTTGAATATCTGAAGAGACATTATGCAGGGAAATATTTTTATTCTGGGCCCATCTGCAGCCCATAAATTTTCTGTATTTAGATGAGACGATTTTAGTAACCCAGCAAGGAAAATAAATCCAATTAGAGCTATAATTTCAATCACATTTGTAGGGTTTGCATTTCGTTCTATTTTGTAATTTTCTCTTATTCTTTCAGTTTCAAAATTTGTGTGAGTTACAAGGTGAAAAATATCATTTGTAAAGAAAAGATTCTACGCTTCCATGGAAGAAGACACTTTTAGCTGAAAATTTTATACCTGACAAATGAGTGACAAAATTGTGGGCTCGAGTACGTGAAGTTATAGGAGACTCCATTGTTCTCCACCTTCTAATCCCATTTTTCCGGTAACAGTTTTGAATACGCGATGAGAATGCGGCACATCACCGATACTGAAGCATTCTTCGTCTTCTTCCGCACTCTGTTCTGTATCACAGTTTCCACTATTTCCAGATCATCAATCCATCGCTTTCACTCCCAAAATTTCTTCAACAGCTTGTAAAGGAGATAGCACCCGGGCTTCTTTCGTAACTCAAATTATTCATAATGTCTAATAAATAAACAATACTGTGATATACCAGAACGGGACATGGTTTATTCATAATATTAGTTGTATACGGGGCGACTAAATGGACTTGTAAAATGGCGATATCCGGCCCTAGTAACGCCAGCGCAGAGGGTTGCTATGGTGCAGGGCAGGTAAATAAACTAGCTGCAAGCCTCGTAGGTGCCGGAACGCTGGCTAGATCGATATAATAAAGAATATGTGATTGGTCGAAAAACGTATGACGGACGAAGGCGCGGCTACATGGGGTTGTAAGAAATGAGCGGGTTGGCGGGGGGCAATTAGACTTTCTGGTGTTTACCGCCGTGTTTTGGAAAAATAGAACGTGGGACGCTACCGACCCATCAAGGGTTGCAAAATACAGAAAAACATTCATTCGGACTTGGAGCTTCGTTGAGTGCAGATCGTTACAGTCTGACTCAGAGTGGTGGAGTGTAGGTCGTGAACTCGGCTCTTGAGTTTCGTGGAGTGCAAATAGTGTGCGGACCTTGTAGTTGAAAGTGAGACTTATACATTTTCGGGCGAAAAGTAACAGTCGTCATCGGACTTAGAAATTATTTGCCGGAGTACATCCGCGGACTTGGGCAGTTTTGGGTGTTCACCGGACGATAGTTCGAACATTAGTATTTTATTAAACTCGTGTGAAAGATTATAAACCTAAAGCGTCGGAAAGAACTTAGCTAGATTTTATGCAGTGTGGACTGGATACTTCAGCAACCGCGCAAGATCAGAAGACAGAAGAGCGACTCGGATTCATCGGCCAAGTGAGAAGCGTCTTCGGAACGAGCGGGTCGGCAAGACGGTAACATATACTGCAGTATATTAAAATAATATCTTTTAAAAGGGGTCATGGCCATTAAGTAATCTGTTAAAATTAACATTGAATAAATTGTTAAATTTTGTTCTTTGGAAAAAGAAAAGAGTCTGTTCATTTGTCAATCATAAGCTTCTAATTAGTTGGAAGCAGAGAATTTCCATATTTCAGATTCCACGCCAGGCTGTACAGTCGGCAGATCAGGTAATCGGCTATCTTAGCGATAGCGAATACATGTAATCCGAATCCATCGGCCCAAGCTAGCTGGATGCCCATATAATTTTGACAGAATTAAATAGGCAAAAGTTAGTATTAGTTTATGTCACCTGTTCCTGGCGCCCACATCTTTCTATAAATTCGGAACAGGTCAAACTCACGACAACGTATTACGAAGTGAAGGATGAAGGTATATTTCAATACACTTCACGCAGAAATTCAATGTACCGCCACGACTGAAGTACTGCTGCAAGCTCTTCGCACTGCCGACTGAAGTGGTGGCGCGCTCAGACAGATCATTTTGCCCGACGGCTCGACTGTTATCACTCTTCAAGGAACACGTGGCGCTGTCGCGAAGTGCTTATTCCTTTCAGACAAAAGCTAAAGAATGAAGTAAAAGTATGTGAAATGTAAAGCTTCTGACTCACAAAATTAGGCTACTGCAGCTGAACAAAGTTAAATGGGGTCACAAGGGACCCCGCGCCACCTCTCTCGGGATATCCGGCCGCGAGAGGTGGCTCAGGGCATCAACTGATGTCATTGCAGTGCCTCTGACCAGAAGATCCTAAGTTCGTGTCCGGGCAGTGGCAGCATTTTCGACACTAGCTACATATCTAGGTCGAATTCAGTCGCTGACTGCAGGACAATTCTAGAGGCCGGGTGCTCAACGGTAAATTTTCGTGGTTTCTCCGATCAATACCAGGCCAATGTCGGAACAATACCCTAACAAACGGGGCACAGATCCTCTTTCCTTCCTCTTCCTTGACTTATCCTTTCCCATTACACACACTTCCACTTACATGCATAACACCACTTACATGCTACCACACATGTCGGAGGATCAGCCGGGAGCTTAGAGCATTACCCGCTTGGGGCGGTGCCAAACTGGTGGGAGATACCTCGTTGGGGAAAACTCCACCAGCCTACTGTTGCCGCACAAGTATCTCACCATCCAGCGGGGGAAGATCACCGCTACATCCCGAGAAATAGACGCGCACTACACTCACTAATGATGCCTTACTAATGATCTTAGCAGTATTCGTCCATATCCGGCCTGCCTGGGAGGCGCAAGTGAATGGAGAATGCGTTATATCAGGGCTGTTTGTTTGGATTTCGCTTTACATGTGGTAATTGGGGCATCTCTTGCAAGCTATACGAGTATATCATTCTTGACCGCAATTCTGCCTTTAATTCCTGTTATTTTGTATGACCGCGGATAATGAACCAGATGCCTACGGTTCGCAGCGTGAGTGTGTACGTAGGTGTTACTGTACCCTTTCTTTAATAAAGGACAAAGGGCGATGAACTCACAAGCTACGCTTAGCCAATAAATTATGTAAGTAAAACCTGATCAAACGGTCAACTCAGTTAAACTGTCATCTCCACTATCGGAAGCTTTTTCGTGGAATTGATTGATTTTTACATACGACTTGTGTAAATATTCCATCTTTTCAGCTCCTACCTACACAAGCGGCCAACACATTGCGTAGATTGACGTTCATCAAGCACACACCTCAATCGACTTTCAACTGTATTTAGTAAGCAGCGAGAACGTGGGGGAAACTGTGCGATTTAATATTCTTACAAATGTACGTATTGTCAAATTACTGCAAATATTCAGTCTCTTATCTCGTAGGGGGATTACTTTCTGTTTCAGGTAACAACAGGTTCATTTAATAAATATATGTTAATAAAACAACAACGCGTTTGTTTACTGAAACAACTACACACTCCTATAGTTTGCTAATTCATATTTCCCTTCTGTGCGAATCGGCCGACTCGCAGAGCAAGCCGCGGATAAATGACCTTTAGGTCATTCCCTAAATCCTTCATTAGACGGTCCTGCTGAAATGTTCCTGCAAGATATGAGTTGCACATTCCAATCCAGGTTGTTTGTTTGATTCGCCGAGAACGGAAAGTAAATATCTCGACTAAGAGAATGAGACAAACATTATATAAGCCGAGATGAGGCTAATGATCCCAAGTAACTTGTTTATATTGTGTTTTGTCATTTATAACTGAAAATATTAGAGAAAACAGATTATATTTCATAACAATTAGCAAATTAGATTAGATTTACGCTTCCAATTTCTTCACAAAGTTGATAGAGCGGCTACCCCTTTTAACGGCAATTTTTGCCCGCACTACTGTATCACCAATCTGCCTATTTCCTATCAGTTCAGGTGATACGAGCGAACTATCTTCATTCGATAAGTAGTCGATAGTAGTGATGGATGTCACATTTGCTTTCCTACAGCGGGTAGCCTGCTCCTATCAAAATGTAAAATTTGGGTTGTTTTTACGATACCAAAAATAAGAAAAATCTGGTGCAAAATGAGTTTAACGATGAGAGTATATTGTATACAAACAAAAATTACACTGAATTTAGCAAAATTAACAATATATGATGTTTCATTTGTTCAATGCATGACATTTTCACCAATAACAATTCTATCACGCATATCTCATAATAATAGAATGTGACAATGAAATAAAATAAATAAATTTCCTGATATAAAATTACATACACACAATAATAGTTTCACTTATGTACACTATTCACACTAAAAGAATACACAAAGTGCATGATTATTTGTGACTAGTTTACAGATCTATACATTCAGATTATTAATAATTTAGTTAATTCCCTTTGAAATTAATTTTGTTTTCATATCCCCTTTTACCACTGGAATTATTGAAATGAAAAACCAAGGCTTTTAGAATCTAGAATGTATTCTTCCGAAATACTTCAAAAATAACTTGAAATTTATATTTCATTAACCCTTTTCAGAATGGCCATTTCATTCTAAAGAATGTTTGATTTAACATTATACAAAGATTGTAACTAGAAATTATTTGCGTTCTAATACGACAGTATATTCAAGAAATATAACTAATATTTGAATTTCGCTTTTACTTTAACAAATATCCTGTTTTCTCTGTTCTGTAACACTGATGGAATAGCTTTCAGTTCTCTGTGAGGGAAAACCATGACAAAATAGCTCTTTTTTTATTTATTTTTTAAATTTTTTTTATTTATTTTCTTCCTGTGCGCCATAATATGCCTTTCAGGGGTTTTAATGTACAATCTTATAATACAACATAACTTTTGGCCCTTTGGCTAACAGTATTTGAGGAAGGCCACACGGCTACCTCGAAAAACAAAGTCTGCAGAGCAGTAATTCAGATGAGATTGTTTTAAGTTTTATTAGCTTTTAAGTTAACATCTTAAGTTGTTTAACGTTTTTGGCAGCAGAAGTGGTTAAGGGGGAGGATTCATTCTAATTTACGGTGGTTTAAGAGAATCTTTGGGGTATCGGGAGATAATGCGGTTTGGAATAGAAGCATTTTTGCCTAGATTAAATATTTGTGCACTTGTACAAGACGGAAGAAGGGTAAAAATCTGTTGCTCACCTGTTGAATGTACTCATTGATAGGAGGAATATTTAGCTCTCTGTGTATTTGCTTATTTGGAATAAACCATGGGGCTTGTACGGCTTTTCGTAAGTACTTGTTTTGGATAATTTGAAGTTTCTTTAGATGTGTGTTTGCTATATTGTTCCAAATTTGACAGGCATAAGTTAATGAAGGACGTATTACACTTTTAAATACGGATAATGCGCATTCCAGACTAAGTGAAGACTTGTTATTTATTACGGGATAAAGTTTGTTAATTTTTGCATATGTTTTGTTCGAGATCTCTTGAATGTGGTTTTGCCATGTTAATTTTTGATCTAGTAATACACCTAGATACTTAACAGGTGTTTCATTACGCAGCCATGGAATTACAGTATTATTAATTTTAATTTGTCGTGGTTGGTTAAGTTTTCTTAATGTGAATATTTTAGGCTGTGATTTGGTAGGATTTATGGCAATTCTCCATTTCATTGTCCATTTGACAAATTCGTTTAAATCCGACTGGAGATCTTTGCAAGCGTTGGTAATATCAGAATTTGCATTAAATAATACTGTGTCATCCGCGTAAAGTGCTATTTCTGAGTAGGTCATTTCTGGGTAGTCTGCAATGTATACATTAAACAATAAGGGAGATAGTGGAGAGCCTTGAGGTACGCCGGCTTTAATGATGTGTGCTCTGGATTTATTATTGTTAATATTAACTTTGAAATCTCTCTCTGCTAAGAAACTTTTAATGATATTTTGGAGATAATCTGAAGTTCCCAATGTTTGTAGTTTGTAAAGTAGTCCCAGATGCCATACTTTATCAAAGGCATGTGCAATGTCGAGAAAAATAAAATAGCTCTTAACAGAGCGTTTAAATTCACGAACACCGGGATGGATCCGCGTAGCTCGTACGGTGGGGTCGTTTCTTCGTCGCTCAAGATTAGCAAACTGTGAACCGCTGCAGCTGGTGCAATCTGGCCTCGAAGTATCGCCGTCCGCTCCGTTTCCGTTGGATGAACAGTTTCTTTCGTTGATGCGCGACGTATTAATTTACCACAACCAAGAAAAACCACAAATAAAAATAATAGTGGGAGGAATGTATTTATATTAGTCGAAATCCCATCATGACGAAATCGTGCTTCGTGGCATAAAAATCCATCTTGTATTATTTTTCAATATTTTACATTGAATAAATACATTTTTTCTACGTATGGCAATCTCGGACTATTATAAATGTACTCTTCAATAATTTAGCATTATACAATTTGTACTAGTACCTTATAAAGTTTTTTGCGAAAAATGTGCTCCGTCGTTCTTCGTTCGCCGTCCGTCCTTCAGTAATGGGCGGAGATGGGAGGACAAAGAGAGGGGAAAAGAGAAATGGAAAAAGAGAGAGGGGGAAAATGAGAAAGGGAAAGAGAGAGGAAAAATAGAGGTAACATAGAGAGAGGGAAATAGAGAGGGAAAATAGAGGGAACAAAGAGAGAGGGGAAATAGAGAACAAGAGGAAAATAGAGAGAGGGGGAAATATAGAGAGAGGTAACAGAGAGAGAGGGGGAAAATAGAAGAGTAAGAGACAGAGGGAAAACAGCGGGAAAAGAAAGAGAGAGGGAAAAGACAGGGGGAGGGAGAGAGGAGAATAAAAGAGAAAGGGGGAGACAAATATTTCCTCAATTAATTTCTTCTGCGGCAGGAACGCGCCGGGTACCAGCTAGTATTTAAATAAAAAGATTTGTATTTTTGACCCTAAATGTTGAAAATCAGGATAAAAAAGAAATTGAAAGTCGAGTTTGGGATTTGATTCGGTTGCGTCTCCCGAGTTATTCACTGCTGATCATAAATATGAATTTATAGGTTTTCCTAATTGGTACTTTGCTCAAAAATAACGTTCTTTCTCAGAGGATCTTCCACGACATTAGGATTTCGTCATTCCAATAAATACAATGAACATTTTTCCAGATTCCTGCAGTCTGCTACATTTATTTTTAGCGATTCTGGCCACTTTATCAAGGAATGGTAAGGTTACGGAGGAATGAGCTAAACTTCGACGTGCTATGAATGAAATGCTTTCAGTATCTCTTATTCAGAAAGAGATGCAATGAGTAACGTATTTGGGCGCGATGTGCCCAACACGCGAAGGGTACACCCCGATAAGAAGGTAAAAATTATAGTGTAACTACTCATGTCATTTAGTTGAAGGGAACTTTTTACTATCTTATCCGGGGGTACCCTTTCACATAATATATTTTGAACATTATAACGATTATTTCTGTGATCACGGGGTAAAAGTTCTTAAGTCAATTTTTGCTGAAATTGGGTGAAGTACTGAAACTGCAAGTTAGGTATCTGGTAAAACTACCGAAATCAAATGTTGCCACCTTAACGACAAAAAAGTGTTGGGAAATACCATTGAGCATAGGAAAAGCGTTGGATCAATAATCTAACCCTTGTTTTCTCCAAACTAAGATTTTTGACTTAAGTAATTTTTACCCGGTGACCGCAGATTGAGTTAACGTAGAACATTTTTAGATATTTTAAAAACGCATTAGGAAACATTTCTCTCTAGCAATGATCGATTCAGGAAATACTTTCAAGAGTAATACACGGAATGTCTTTCATTTTTAAGTTCTCCATAAGAAAATCGTCCGAGAGAAGTACTAACAAAACAATTTACCCTACAGGAAATTCAAATATTTCATGGGTTAGCAAGGAGTGTATCCATATATTCTTCATTTTAATACATCAGTAACAAAATTTGGATGAGATATTCAAATGACATTCTTGTATTCATATTCTCGTTCATTTGATACTAGTTTCAGTGGTATTTGGATCACATCGCCATTTAGATGATAGTGGAGATAGCTTATATTTAATTAGATAAGGAGGAAATATTTTCAGTCGGTTCATCAGTTCAATTGGAGATCCACAGATATGCCAGAAGTCCTCCGTTTTCTCCTTCATCTCTTTGTGGCTCAGTGTCATAAAGATCAGTTAGAAGCATCATTTCCGCTCACATTCTGGTATTCTGTTTTTATAAAATGAAAGTTATAATTCCTGTTACATCCTGTACATCTCAGATTTTTACGTTTTAATCGATAAATTGTCTTGGTTGAAATCCTTAGTAAGCAAATCTAATCGCAACATTTAATAGAGCATGTGATTCCGTTTTCGGAATATAATGCTGTGATTTGATAAGATAATTGACCCAAGATTGGACCAAGGTTTTCTAAAGTTCAAATTCAATGGGAGGAAAATTTGGATTTTCTCTCAACTGTCGATCAAAACTATCTCAATCCTTCAGTTGTCGGTCCGGGGTCAGTGTGAAGTGCATTTACTTGTGAACGGTGGTGAATAAAGAACATTTTCAATCAGTTATCGCTCAAATTTACTTGTGAAACAGTGGTGACCGCATTTACTCGTGAACAAAGGTGACTGTATTTACTTGTAAACTGTGATGTATCAATATCGTTTAAATTTAGTGTACTGAATAATGTTAACCGACCATGTCCCCTTCGGGGGACTAATCACCCAGTCAGCAGAAATATTACATAATCCAGAAAAAAAGTGAAGTGTTCGTTAACAACAGCACGGACGGATCGACAAATGTAGAATTCAGTGACATAACACAAAACATTCAGCAACAGCACCAAGTGTTATTGCAAGAACATCAACTATTAAAACAACATTTACAACAACTAGTGCAACCGAATCAACATTTACAGTGCCAACTACAGTAACATCTGCATGAAAAAGAGATCCCAGCGAAAGTGCCAGAAGCTATGGCACCACACGCTTCTACAACGCTGAAGACGACCTCAACCCTGAACAGTTCATGGCAAATAGTTCCTCCGCGTCGACAAAAAAGACGTAATGATGACAACCCCAAAGGACCCTGTAAGAAGATTATCAGTGAAAATGACACCTTATCATCAAAAAACAGGTATGAGCATCTCCCTTGTGATGAAAATCTAGAAGAGTCGTCAAAATCAGAGAATATCAATGCTAAGACAACCAAAGGCAGTAATCAAGAGCAAAACAAATATCACACCACGCCGATTTTCATACCAGGTATTAGAGTTATATCTTATATGATGAAATCAATTAAAGAAGTGGTTAAAGATGAAGACTTCTCGTACAAACTAATCAAAACCTATCAAGATGAAGCCAAAATAACAATCAATGATGTCAAAATTCTATCTCAAACACGGGACGTTTATCGAAAGCATATCAAACACTTGAATATGAAAAATATTGCGCACTAGACATTTTAGTTAAAACAGTAAAGAGCCTTTCGGGTAGTGTTAAAAGACACGCACCCATCAGCAAACGAAACGGAATTTAAAGAAGCTATAGAAGAACAAGGTCACAAAGTAAGATAGATTTATAATATCAAACATCGTCTAACAAAAGCACCTTTATCATTGTATTTTGTGAACCTAGAACCTCAAAGCAACAACAAAAAAATCTATGACATTGAGTTTTTACTGCATGCAAAAATAAGTTTTGAACCCCCCTCGCAAAAAAAGTGAAATAATACAATGCAAGCGATGTCAGTCCTATGAGCACAGTTATCGTTACTGTACGCTTCCGTATTGTTGTGTCAAATGTGGAAAGAATCACGGTAGTCGGACATGTACTAAAACGAGAGACACACCAGCTACATGTGCACTTTGTGACCATCCAGCAAATTATAAAGGCTGCGAAGTCCACCAAAAAATTCGTAACAGCAAGTATCCTGGACAAAATCAAAGACAGTAGAAATCCCAAGCAAAACAAAAATGAAAGTAGCAGTTCAAGTTAATCAACAAGAAATACTGTAATCACTGACAGGAATCATCAGAAATAGTCATCAGGAATCACTGACAGACAGCTCACATACGCAAAAGTGGCCAATTATTCGCAAATCAACATTCAAAATTATAATAATCTAACAGTCATTATTCAAGTATCATTTAAAAAATCGAGTTCATCCTAGCAAAGCAAGCTGAACAAATTTCCAGCCTAATTATCATGTCAGCAATAATGAAATTATGAGTCATTTACTGCGAATAATTTCTTGGAATGCCAAAGGAATTCTCTAACGTCGTAGAAAAGTAGAAGTGTTTTTATATCAAGAAAACATTGACATACTTCTAGTGTCCGAATCACATTTAACTGAAAGAAGCTATCTGCGAATGCCAATTACGTCCAATCGGACCAAGGTTTATTGCTGGAGGAGACTTCAATGCGAAAAACCAACTCTGGGGATCACGACTGGTAACCACAAGAAGTCGCGCTTTAGGAATCATTTCAACACTGAAACTCCAAACAATTTCTACAGTAAATCCCACATACTGGCCAACGGATGTTAACAAGATACCTGATGTTTTGGATATTTTCATTACAAAGGGAATGGCGCAGACCTATCACACAATAGTGCCATCTTTTGATCTGTCATCAGATCATTCCCCACAAATACTGACAATTAGTTGTTCTGAAATTGAAAAGAAAGAGAACAAATATCTTACGAATAGAAAATCAAACTGAGAAGAATTCAGCAACTGGCTTTACTATAACACCACTGCCAAAGTCCGTCTAAAATCTCCAGAAGACATCGATGATGCTTCATACAACACATCCAACAGGCCGCAATATATGCAACACCAGAAACAAGAGTTAAAAAAATAAATACCCTTCAGAAATAGTGGAAATGATTAACGAGAAAAGACATGAAAAAGACATGGCAACGCACTCTTCATCCAGCAGACAAAAGAATTCTTTACAGAACTCCCCGCAATTTAACACGAAAATTACAAGAATTTCATTCGGAAGAAATGAAAGAACTAATGCGAAAGCTATCACCAACAAAAGCAACGGATTACTCCATATGGAAAACTACTAAAAAATTGAAAAGACCTACAAATCCTGTTCCCCCCTCCGTAAAATGAATTGAAGTTGAGCCAGAACAGATAAAAATAAGGCAGAAGAATTTGAAAATTATTTCACGAAACAGTTCAACCATACCCCTCAGATTTTCTCACTGAAGAACAAGAAATTATAGAATTGCTGGAATCTCCTCTTCAAATGTCGCTGCCAATTAAATACTCAACAAAAAAGTCACAGCAGGACTGAAATTACTTCCGAATCACAAGGCTCCTGGACATGATCGTATTACAGGGGAAATGCTTAAAAAACTGCCTAAGAAACTCATTGCTCTCGCAACATCTATTTTTAATGGAATAATACGCATCGGATACTATCCTTCACAGTGGAACCTGGCACAGATAATTGTAATTCAAAACCAGGAAAACCTCTTCAAGAAGTTACATCGTACAGACCAATAAGTTGACTGCCTTCGTTGTCTAAAGTATTTGAAAAACTACTACTCCTATCCTGCATATATCCAATACTTAAAGAAAATGAAGCAATCCCAGATCATCAGTTTGGCATCAGAAAACAGCATTCTACAATAAAACAGATTCATAGAATAGTCAACACCGTCAACGAAGCTCTAGAAAACAAAAAGCATTGTTCCACTTTGTTTCTAGATATTACGCAAACGTTCGACAAAGAGTGGCATCAAGGCTTGTTATACAAAATCAAGAAATGTCTGCCCCATCCTTTCTATAACAATTTGATCCTTTATTTTATTTTTCAAATAAAATTCGGATATGAAACAACACCGTTTCACCCAGTACTATCAGGAGTTCCACAAGGCAGCATGCTGGGTCCAGTCCTGTATACGTTGTACACCTCTGACTTACCTCAGTCATCAGACGTCATGACTGCAACATATGCAGATGACACAGCCCAGCTAGCTTCGCAAGAAAACCAAGAAACGGCGACAAGAACATTGAAAGATAACCTGGAGCATAGAAACCAATGGTTCAAACTCTGGAGAATAAGAATGAAACAAAGTCCAAATGTAAAACATTTACTCTAAGAAGAACAAAAAGCACAAGAATAAATATAAATGGTAAACCAATTGAAATTGTAGACACTGTCAAATATATCGGACTACATCTGGACAAAAAGCTAACCTGGAAGAAACATATTTCAATGAAAAGAAAGGAGGCAGAACTAAAATATAGACAAATGTCATGGATAATAAGGAGAAAATCTTCTTTAAGACTAGAAAATAAAGTTTTACTTTACAAAACAATACCGAAAACCATATGGACATATGGAATTGAACTATGGTGGACATCCTCTCATTCAAATGTAGAAATAATCCAAAGATTTCAATTTAAGTGTCTCAGATTATTAGGCAATACCCCCTGGTTTGTGTCAAACGTCACTATACATGAAGATCTACATATTACCACTGCTAAAAAGGAAATCACTTCTAAATCTGTCAAATACCAACACAGACTCGAAAACGATGTTAACCATCTGGCCATAAACAACTTAGATAGCAACACAATGACAAGAAGACAAAAAAGTACATCCTCTTGATCTGGACCACAGATATAAATAATAAATTTTGTAATAAGTGTTACTGTAGATTATACCATTTTCAGTTCGCCATTATTTGTACTATAGTTTGTATCTTTGTTTTGTATTAGAGTGATTTTTATATGATGTATTTTTTTCTAATTGGACAAATGTTTAAAAATAATATTTAGAAAGAACCAGAATTGGCTGGTTCCTTTGAAGGTCAATAACTGTATGTACTATTGTATTTGCCGAATGATCGAGTAGATCAAATTGCAAATAAAGCAGATGTAATAAAAAAAATCCTTCAGTTACGTAATAAACAAATAATGGGCGTTCTGAGATTAAGGCGGCTGGACTACATCAGTTTCTAGTGCCCAGCAGGCCTTTCTGCTGCGTCGAGTCCAAGTGGGTATCTGCTGGCCGTGCAGAACAGTGGCTTAATCTGAACGTTAACTTGTAGTTACACTGCCAATTTACTTCTTGTGTAAATGAAATTAAATGTTTTCGTAATTCGTTCTTTTTTCAGTGCTGATCTCGTGTACCTGTTGAGTCATTTCACGCTTCAGCAGACATGCTTTTTCTCCTGAACGAAGACCCTGGGAAAGGCGCTGGCGCAGGCCCCTTCCTGCGCACTCCCTGCAGTGATCGGATGAGCACATGAGGGTGTGTTTGTACTTTATGTCTTCTACAGCACCTGCCTTTCCGTTGTTTCAGAACAATAGCGGTGTTACAATGGCCCGCATATCCTTTTGCAAGAAAAGGCAATCACCAGTAAACCTTTATTTTGGGATGTGACGCCAACACAATAAGTATTCAAACTAATTGAAACGTTGTCACATTATCATTTAATCTGGAAGACTTTTTCTATGTTTAGTCATTAAATGATAATGATCCATAAGCGCCATTTTTGTGATATTTTATTCACTGTCATTTCACTAAAATTTGGCATATAAATAATAATATAAGCCAGTAAAAAGATACTTTGAAATGCAGACAACGAATTCAATATGTAATGTAGGTTATGTACTTCAACAACTGTCTCAACATCTCTTCATCAACGTGCTTGAAACACAGCACTTCATGTCTATATTCATATATATTTGAAAACTCACTTTATAAATAAAAGTACTGGCTGGAAGGGGAAAATGCTGATAAACTACATGGTGACATTTTAAAATTTTTATTTAAAAAATAGAATGAAAAGGAATCGAAACCATTAGCAGAGTTCGTGTACCTGCTAAACACAGTGCCGGATGAGTTACCAATCTCGGAACGCTGTCAAAAGTTGTGTAACTTCGTCATATGAGATTTCCCACCAAATATTATTTTTCCATACTTGCTCTAGAGTTTAGACGTTTGTAACATTTATTCCTAAACATCCTGGGAATATCGAAAAACCTGATAGTCCTCGGATTTTTTTTAAATTGTGGCAACAAATCAAGGCTTGGAGACTTGTGCCAGGGATATACGAACAAGCCCAAAGTGATTTGCAAACACTGCTTACCCTGAATGACATTTACGCAATTTGCAAGGTTTTACGAATTTGCAAGGTTTAGGCAATTTTTACTGGAAGACATGAACTTCAGCAACAACATATCAGTGAACGTTTTGTAGGTCTGTGACGTGATGATGATTCTAAAACTATTTTCCCAAGTTGACAATGTTCATAACGTGTCATATAGCATGATGACTAATGGCTTGTTTCAAGGACAATCCTCGAACGGAGATAGATCTCCAGAAAGAACCCTCATTAACTCTGACTGATATCGGTCTTGGATACTCGTGCCCTTACACTGACACATCTGCGACGTCAAAGAACGCACTTACCCGTGGTAGTTTTGGATCATTCCCAAAAGCTATTCCTTTCTTTTCGACGACGGGTCACTATATTTTGATCTATGACTGCTGTTCTGTCTTTGTGAACATGTTTTAAGGTAATAAGAATACAAGTCGCACACCATTCATCTATTCATCTTGCCAACTATACTCAACACGCTACTAAAAAACGCTTCTCTGTTGTCCGCGTTCACACTAATCGAACTGCTACCCTCCACTTCTTGGAAATGAATGCGCGCCGCCTAACAGTACAATGAAACCTGCTGAAATGGCCACGTCAATTAATTCGTTTCTATCAACGGCCTTTTTTTCTCGAACCGATTGATTTTCCCGTAAGACACATGTAAATATCCTCACTTTTAAGTAGTCACCTGGCCCAGCAGCTAGGCAAATTTTGTGCATAACAGACGGACGCACCGTCTTCACGATTCTGGGATTTCTAGCCGCAACCTATAAAATTAATGGTGCTACAACAGTACTTTCTCGCATTATTGGAAAGAGTTACCTAATACTGAAATATTGCAATTTCTGCACTACTAACACCTCAGTTATTACTTGAAAAGTGCTCTGTATACTAATATAGATCACTGCTTCAAAAGTTTCAATTGAAACACAACGTCTGTGATGCATTAATTTCCATATTCAGGAGCAGTAATCACTTCCCTACTTTTACAAGTGAAACAAACAGAAATAAATTTAATAGTCCAGTCGGTAAGTACATTTTACCTGAAAAAAGTTCATAAAACTTTTTCTTTCAGAATCTTATATGTACCCAGACACTAGTTAAAACCCCAAGTTTTCGATCTCCCAGACGCTGTGCTTACTGTAGGAGGCCCCAAAAAACCGGTATTTTTTCTGACTTGTTTCAGTTTTTTCTCCGATAGCGCTTTAAACCTTAAATTGTGTACAAAATTTTTGAATGAATTTTAATAGCGGACAAAATTTCCTACAACTTTTGTATAAAACGTTTTTTCGAAATTAATTACCAATCGAGCTAAAGGTTTTCGAAAAAACGCTATTTCTTTAGTTTCAGAAATGTGTATAAACATAAACATTTTGTGAGTGTATAATCAACCTACAATAAATATAGCAGTTATTATCTGTAATACTATCATTTATCTCATCACCTGTGTAAACATTGCCTAATAAATGTTCCCATTGTCAAAATATTAATATTACAAACAAATTATGGATATGTATATGGGTGTGTTCGTGTTCCAGCTGAATTATACAACGTGGGAACAATGTCAATTCAACAAAATTTGTATAATTTATTACTAGGCAATTACCATGGGAAAAAATACCTCTAGAGAGGTGGGTGAGAAGGGGAGTGATATCTATAAACAAAATCGTTTTGCAACCCACAGTGCACATACCGCATATAAATGCAACGACCGGGCACAGTGACCGTGACACTACTAAGCGTAACACTAAGCGACCTACAGCCTCAGAACACAACCAAAATACGAGAAAGTAAAAATGTATTCCTAAGGCGTGCAAGTAAATCTGTAGATTGGTATGCAGGGGTGGACCGCTCGGCCACCTGATTCCTTGGGATTCTGCATTTTGTTATTTCAGTTGAAGCGTTTTTTGTACACTTGGTCAATGTTTTGTCTATACACTTTTGTTGAATTTTTTTTAGCATAATGTGGATTTTTTTTATTTGAGGGTTCCCACCATTTGTGGGGGCCCTGGGCAAGTTGTCCTAGCTTGCCCCAACCCCTGGGTGCCTCTGGTCATACGTACATCGTCGCTATAACATAAGTGGTATAACATTAGTGCTTACATAACCTTCACCGAGGAAACAATGTTTTTAAGTTCCATAAGAATTTACTACAATGTGGGGTTGTCTTTAAAAACAAAAAGTTTCCAGGTCTCAAAATCCCATAATAAAAATTGCCTTTCAACAGTTGCAATAAAGATTGGAGCAGTTGCCGCTCCCCACAATACTGGGAACCCAAAAATTTAAAACATTTTTTCTCCACATTTTGCTAAAAAATATTTCTCTATTGGAGAACAAAATTTAATTTAAAAAAATTGGTGCCATTTTAAGAAAATTATATGTGTTCAGATTTTATTACAACGAAGAATAAAGAAATTGACAAATGCCTCTTAATTATGAATTCATACGAAGTAAAATAGCGTGGAAAAAAGAATAGACTGGCTCTTACCGGCAAATTCATCAAGATGAATAAAAACCTAATTGACTTCTCAGAAGCTACTACATTTAAAAATTACATTTGACTTTAGAAAATGGTACATTTGTAAGATACCGAAATTTGGCCTGTTATCGGTGTGCGCCGACCGCGTCGAATAAATGCTGGAGGCGTCACCGGAGCTCTCGCCACCGTTAAGTATAGCTCAAACTCGAGGCAGTCTGGCGGTATGTTGTTGAATAAGGCAAAATATTTTTGCGATTTGCGAGCTTTGTACATTGACCAATGCACAAGCAATCTAGCGGCACCTGCAATTTTTGTAGATAGCCTTAGGCTTTTCATATGTATATAATAAAAATAACAATTATGACTAATATTTATTTCGCCTACTTTCACGTAAATATGTTTTAAGACATATTTAACTTTCTAAGCTTTTTTCTTAAAATGTATTTCTATTTTCTTCTAATTTGGTTAAAAATGTATATTTAAATTATTTCCACTTTCACTGATCCCAGGCGTTTGACACCGAACCTCTATTTTTTATCTAGATCTAGATCGAGGATGTCATTTATTTTGAATTTAGCTTTGGATACCACAAGATCGCTTTCCTCTATATTCTTTACAAAAAGAAAAGAAGCGGATTATCGTAGGTGACCGATGGATCATGGTCGATCGCTGGGCTCAGGTTCGCAATGCAAACATCACTCACGTCTCAGGGGGCAAGTCGATTTCCCCCTACTTCCGACGTTGATATCTCACCGTCCCACATGTTCTCCAGGAAGGTAAAGGAAATGGAAGGATGGTTCTGTTAATTGAAAGAATTACGCATTAGGTCTCTTTCGTATGCCAGTGATAGAGTTAAAGTCAATTAAACATTTATTGTTATCATTTCTATTTTTATTAGGCTTACATTAAATTACGGGCAATTTTCTTTGGCGCGAAAATGTTATCGATTTATTAATTTTCCGTCATTTTATATGGAGTATAAATGTAGTAGATTACAATTAATTACGTATTTCGAATTTCTGAAAACTCTACCAGTGTGTGGCGATAGGACAAGGAGTTGAATAGACTGATTTGCAGTGGCCACCGTTGTTTGGCCGCCAATTGTTTCACCCAATTCAGAGGCCATGGCTGCTTACATCAACTGTTACACAGTAAATTGTGCCCAGTGACGAAAGGGTGTTTTGACGCAGGGAAGAACAGTACCTATCTCAATTTTATTTCGCACATGGGTTTTTATTATGTAATCATGAAATTAATTCCAAATGTTAATTGTGCAATAAATATGCCTTGCATCCGAATTCGGAAGAAACGTAAATGACATAACAAGAGAGATATGAAATGAATTATGTTTCCCTTAACGCAATTTTTTTGTGCTTTCATATGTAATTCGGAAATGTAACCTTTTTTTATTATTTTGTTTGCTTACTTGGAAATAAACTGCACGTCCAATTACATTATTAGAGATTCTAATTTATAACCTTGATTAGAATATTATGTAATAATTCATAATGTAAAAACAATTGATGAAAATTATTTTAGTTTTAGTTTTATTCTATTTTATTGATATTGCTAAAAACTTGATTTTAAATTATATTTTGCACACTATTTTGCTTTTAAAAATTGTATTATTTTCTCTTTAAAATTATATGCAATTCATAGAGTGATTGTCACTTTTCAACCAATTAATAGATAAATTGAAATTGTATTTTACTGCGATTATAATCAATAAATTACAATTAAGTGAAAGAGTCCCGCAGTTGTGTCGAGCTGCCGAGGCGCCGAGCCTGCGCCGAGCGCCCGGCGGCGTCCGCTTCTGCCGAGACTGGGAATACCGGCCGATACTGACGAGAATAGCCGAGAATGGAGCGATTCCGATAGTTTCGATTCTGAAGGGAGGCCTACGTGTAGATTTCAACAGGCAGATAAGGAGCGCGCGCGCGATCTTCGAGGCTCCGAGACTGCGAAAGAAAACCTACGGAGGCTGATCGATAATAGATTGCCCGGCTCTACCGATGAGTATATTTATATCACAATTTTCATGTTATAGTTAATCGTTCGAGAATTTTATTTTAATTTGTGATGGTTAAACACTTATTATTACTTGTTTAAATTATTAATCTACGAATTACACTAGATGTTAGGAGTATTTACATTGGTGCCAGTTTCAATACAGATTTAGCATTTTCATTGTTACCAGGAAGGCAATGCCGAGAAACTTATTTATATTTTAGAAAGGGTTTGGGCTAATATTTTACAGTACTTTTTAGTTTCTTTAATGTTACCCTTCGAGACACAAGTAAACATGATCGACCACACTGTTCAAAATTGTCTTTTAGGAGTGTAGCGTCATGCACGCTCAAACGAGCAGACGGTAATTTCACCGGATGTGGAACAAAGGGCTGGACATCTGGCGTGGTGACGCGCAATGACGCATCGGTTTTTCCGAGCGAGCGAAGCGTCGTCTCAGGTGCAGGGACGGGCAACGGTGGCGGCGGGCGGCGCCATGGCGCCTTTAAAACCCGGGTGACGAACGCCCCATTCTTCTTTTCTGTAGTTCGAGCTGTGTGAGTAGGAGGCTGTGCGTCTAGCACGCGGAGGGGAAGCCGGCATTAGTTTGTCGTCAGTCATGAGACATGTAGGTTTGTCTCGGCAGAGCGGTGCATCACACCGAGGGGAAACGTTTGTGGTTTGGGCGGTGTGGTAGCCGCACTGTAATATCACTTCTTGTGGTGGGCTGTATTTATTTACTTAATAGAAGGCAGTGTTATGGTGTTTTACGACTTCGGTCTGTGTTTTTCATTAATAAACCAACTGTTTATTCTACCCACCCTCGTCTGTGTTTTAATACATCCGTATGACGCCACAGACGAAGGAGCGATCAAATGGTGGCAGCGGTTATCGAATCCACCGGCGGGGAGAGGGCTTTTCTTTGATATAAGAACAAATAGAAGCAGCAGTTATTGAATTTCACGCGCGGTGTGTGCTATTGTTTGAAAATGATCAATGTAGCAGCGATTACTGAAATTCACGCGGGTACGGCTATCATTTGCTGTGTGATCTGATGGTAGTTACGGTAAGGGCATTATTGTGGTAAGGGCCATTTATAGTAAATGTGGCAGCAATAATCATAACCCACGCGATTTCATCTGTTAATTTGTGAGTAAATTATAGCAGAGTTAATGTGCAGTATTTTGGAACTGTAGGCATTGATTTAGGCCTGAATAATTAAATCGGCAGTAAAAATAACTGGGTAGGCTCCGAGTAAGTGTTCGGGCCGAGTATTGTTAGCGTGTATGCTTTACCTAGCGTCACGTGATACAAGTTGCGGAATCATACGCATAGTCGATCGAGTCGTTAGGCCGCGAGTCAGTAAAACGCGACCCGGTAGCGACGAAGGAGCGATCAAACGGCGCAGACGGAGCGACGCGGACGGAGCGGCGCAGACGGAGTGGCGGTGCAAGAGACCGGCAGCCGAAGAAGAGGACATCCCGAACGAGGACAGCAGATAGCAGACAGCATAAGGGTAAGTGCGTCTTTCTTGTAAGTGACGGCATTATCTGGAGCTATGGCCTACCTCACGCGGTTTAAGAAAGAGGGGATGATTCGGATCGCCAATGATCTGGGTATTCAGTTAGACGGGACAGAAACCGTGATAAAATTGAAAGGTTTAATAACCGGACACGAGGATTATGATCCGGATTTCATTGAAGGGCTAGGCGAACAACATCGCAAAGATATTGAAGAAGAGAAAGAGAGAGAACGCGAGGAGAAGGAGAGGGAAGAACGTAGGGAACGGGAGGAAAGAGATAGGGAGTTAGAGCGATTTCGCATAGAAGCCGAAGTTCAAAGGGCGCGAAATGCTGCGGACGCGGAACCACGTGGCGAGGCACGCGGCGAAACGCATCGTGATGTAATTAAGATTGGGCAAATTATAGGTCGTTTTAGAGGCGAGCAGGACGACATCACATCCTATTTAAACGCGTACGAGAGTCAATGTAGGCAGTTGAAAGTTCCAGAAGGCGATTGGGTCATGCATTTGATAGGATTGTTGCCTTATAATGTAAATAACTGGATCACTTTAGATGAGGCAGGAAGAGGAATGGACATACGACGCGTTGAAGGCTAAATTGTTAGAATTATATCGATTCGATGCGGAAAAATTCCGCCAGTTATTTGTAAAACACAACAAGAGTAATAATTCAACTTGGGGTATTTTTGCCAGGGAACTTTTGAATTATGCTAGAGAATGGGTGTCAGGACTCAATGTACATACGTTTGAAGAATTATTGAACCTAATTGTAACTGACCAGATGAAACGAAAAGTTTCGTGGGAAATGCGGGACCATTTTATTGATTCTTGGTCGGAATTCAGCAATCCCATTGAATTCGCTAAAAAACTCGACGCGTATGAGAATCACCGGCAAGGGTGGAAGAAATCAGGTCCTTTTCAGGGTAAGCAGAAGGAGCCTGAATCTAAGGTCGTAACTGGGCAGACGAAAGCAACCTTTAATGTTAGTGATACGGGCAAGGTAGCTACGAATCCTGAATTTGATAAAAGATTCGTGAAGAAATGTTTTGTGTGTAAGTCGACGCAACACTTAGCTAGGCAGTGCCCTAACAAAAGAGTGGAGCCTATCAACCATGCGTGCGAGCCTGAAGCCAGTGAAATTTTGAAGCCTTATACTTTAGTTGGCAAAATCAATCAGAAAGAATCTTTGATTTTACGCGATTCGGGCGCATCGTTTGATCTAGTGAGTGAGAGTTTAGTAAATGCATCAGATTACACGGGCGAATCTATCTGGATTAGCCAGCCGTTAGAAAGGGCGCCGAAGAATTTGTGTGTCGCGCAGATTGAATTAGAAATACCTAGCGGTCGTGTTATTACAAGGGCGGCAGTTGTACCGAAAGAGTGTGAATTAGCGTATTATATTTTAAGTAATCGAACTATGTTATTGTTAGAAGAAGTTAAGCAAGGTTTTGTCGAACCACAGGAAATCAATGTGGTAGTTACGCGAGCCAGTGCAGCTAAAGAACAGTTTAGTTTAGGAAACTCTGTTGAAAATGTAGTACAAAATATTGAAATTAATAGGTCTGAAAATGATGTGGAGGAGGAGGAAAATACAGAGGCTATAAGTGCTGAATGTGATAGTGTAGTAGAACTTGCCAGTGAAATTAGAGATTTATTACGTGTAGACACGAATCAGTTTCGCAGGGCACAGCAAGCTGATGGAGAAGTTAAAGCAATCTATGATGAATGTAAGACTGTAAATAGTGAGCCAGGGAAAGATATGTATTTCATTAAGAACGATATTCTCTTCAAGAATAGGCGGAGCAAGAAAGGTGAGAATTTTGAAATGCTGGTAGTGCCGAAGATATATCGCGGGGACATTTTGAGAGTATGTCACGAAACTGCTTCCAGTCATTTAGGTTGTTCTAAATCAAAGTCTTGTATGTCGCGGTATTTTTATTGGCCGAACTGTTTTCAGGAGATGGAAAAATTCGTGAAAACGTGTAATAGTTGCCAGTTAGTAGGACACCGGTGGTGACAAGAAAAAAGCACCTTTGATTATTGTGCCGACTATTAGCGAGGTATTCTCTAAATTAAATATAGATACGGTAGGCCCGTTTGCACCAAGTAGTACGGGGGCAAAACATATTCTTACAGCAATATGTGTATCTTCACGGTATCCCGAGGCCATACCAATCAGAGATTTACAAACTACTACTATTATTGAGGCCTTAATGGAATTGTTTAGTAGAACGGGATTTCCTCGTGAAATGCAGACAGACCAAGGCACGTGTTTCACCAGTAATTTGATGGTTGAGTTTGCGGAAAAATTCGGTATTCGAATTGTTCACAGCTCCTCATACCATCCTCAAAGTAATTCAGTGGAACGGATTCACCGAACTATGAATAGGCTATTTAAGGTGTTATGTTTAGAGGCAGGAGGTGATTGGGAAATGAATCTACCGGCAATTTTATTTGCCATGAGAACAACGGTTCATGAATCTTTAGGCTATACTCCAGCGGAGCTTGTATTTGGGAAGAACTTGAGAACACCGGTAACATTGTTGTATGAGAACATTGTAGGGAATGAATCAGAAAGCAACACGGTAACAGAATATGTTTTTGAATTGATTAATAGGTTAAAATATATTAGGGAAACTGAAGACTTAACCATGTGTACCCAGAAAGTTACCTGACTGAATATTATTTTTTTTATTACAATTAGATTTAAGGTTAGATTTTCTTTTTTATTTAATTCCATACTACATCAACTTGACAAGTGATTACCGAAGTCCATAAAGTATTGTAAATTTCTCTTCGGGCTACCCTATTCCGCTTCTGACGTTACTAGGAGAAATGGGTTTCTGAGGCATCGGACAGCGGGAGGGATTGAGGTCGGCAAGTGGCTAGCTGGGTTTATAAGGCAACCCCTAGCGCAGCCTGATCACACGGGAAGCGCTTGCGGTTTCCCGGAATGACGGACCTCGGGAGAGGAATGCGCGATCGGCCAGGGGTGGAGGCAGGCGAGACTTCCCTCCGTCCGTCTCTTGTTCTCGCGTGTTTTGTTTTGCGGTCGGCGTCGTCGTTGCGCGTGGGCGCAGGACGGCGGCGGGGGCGGGGGCGTGGGAGGCGGGGCCGTGGGGCGCACCTGGCCCGAGAATGCCATTAAGCGACCGCTGGCAGCCATTTTTATGACGCGTGGGCCGGCTGCACCTCATAAATCTTGTGTCCGCGATGGAAGGCAACGGCGGGGGTGGGGCGGCGCCCTGGGACCAGGCTCCCGCCCCCGCTCCCGCCGCCGCCGCCACCGCCGCCGCCGTGCCCTTTGCCTCGGCAGCCTTTTCCACTTCGTCACTTTCCATTCTTTACTTTCATGTGAATAATTCTTTTGGCGAGTTTCATTTACTGGACCATTCTTTATAAATATATTGCAGGTGAAATAACCAAAGGTCTCGACCGTTGTGGTATTAATCGTAAAAGAGAGGAGATGTAGTTTGTCAATTCAGAACAATAGTTCGAGTTTCTAGTAATATTTCTGGCAAGAATAGATTAAAAGAAGGTCGAATGCGGAAGATATTAGTTTATTCGATCAGAAACTCAGCTTACACTTATTGTTGTTGTAATGATAGTTTGATCATTTCATTTTCATTGATTTCTGAATACAACAATAGTCAAGTATAAAGTCTTTAACCAGTAGAAAGTATAAATTAAGTTTCAGTCATGAACTTAAGAAGGTAACCCATTATTCATCTCGATAAATAATCAAAGTTCGTACAACAACAACAATAATAATATTAATAATAATAATAACAATAATAATAATAATATAAATTGAATCTACATTTAGCATTGAGGAAATACAATTTTGTTTTATTTAATTCTACTTGGCAATATGGAAGTAAAAACATGTCATATCCACTTCAAAGCGTAATAGTGAACTCAACTTCTTTTACATTTCGACGAAATGTTTATTTTTGTCTCGTGATTTAAAAAAATGTCTGAAAGCTGTCTTTCAAGAACAATACATCAATAAAATGATTACTTTAATGTTTATTAGGTTGTCCAACAACGAGAATAATAATGACAATAAAATGAACAACTCTTTACAACATTTGTCAAAACTCATTATATCAGAAAATCATGAAATTGTTTCTACAGTTAATTTTTTTTTCATCAAATGCTGACAATGGGTTGCGACAGTTTTTGAAATTATTCACTCAAACGCACGTTATGTTTTAATAATATTTCCTTTCCCTTCCCCCTCCATTACTTTAATACAGAACTAAAATGCAGTTTGTTATACATCAGCAGAATTTATCAATTTATCAAAAGAAACCGAAAAATTGATCACGAAGAAATGGAACATAAAAATACTCTGTTGGATGTAAATGAAATATCTGAATTTGTTTTAGTTTCTTTCTTTTTTGTTAGAGGAAAAAGTAATTATTCTGAAGATATTTCAGTGTTCACATTCCTTTATATCTACAGTTTTTATCAGTCAAAGTTAATATCGAAGAAAAACAGACTGACATTGCAGAAAAATATTTCAAATTCACTGCAACATATTTTGTCAATGAAAATTGTGAATTAAAGCAAAAAGAGTCAAAATGTTACTTGATGAAATGAAAATTATAGCACATTATGACTAATAGAACAAACAGAAAGAAATCTCTGTTCAAATCGATTCCAGGTCCAGTCAGCTAAGTTTTGGAAACCCTCCGCAGTTCCGGAATCTGCCATTAGCATTTGCGAGCTAGAAAGGGTGAACTAATGTATGTTTTCACTAAATTTCCTATAGTATATTACACACATAAGAAATGTTATTAATTTGTAATTCCTTTTTACACAAATCGCAATTACAAATGAATATTAAACTTGTGGTGCTACAGAACGGCGCAGAGTTTCCTGTATTAGTTTTTTATTTCCTTTGGTCTTGGTTAGCTATTCGGACTTGCCATATACTCTTGCCAGCTGCCATCTATCGACGCCCAAATTACTTTTTTAACATTTTCTTAATTTTTCAGTTTCTTAATAGTACAACGGAAATACTATTTTTAGAATATTAAAGAACAGTGAAACCTCGTCCTAAATGGCAATTTTCTTTGAAAAATTTGGAGCTATTTTTAAGAGAATGGCGTTTTAGCGCTTCTGTAAATGCAAAATTTGAAGCTCTTTTTCACAGGAATCTTTTCTATTTTCGATAAATGTTACTTGAGGTCGTTTAAAACACTTTAACTCACAAATACAAGTGTTTACAAATTGTGGGAAACGTGCATATTAACGGTGTGAGAGATCTTTCAAAAAGTTAAATTTGTGTAATTTGAAAAAACGAAAAAAAATACCCCAAAATGAGCTTTACGTCATATTAAAAAGTGCAATTAGCACTATCCGTTCCAAAAGTTTGAAGAAAACATTTGAAGCCATTTTTGAGAAAATGGCGTTTGAGCGTTTCTGAAAATGCGGAATTTTGAGGTAGTTTCTACAGAAAACAGTTGAGTTTTCGAGAAACTTTATAGGATATTATTTAAAGCACATGTACTCATAAATATAATAATGTAAACAAATCGCCACAACTGTAAATATTACCGACGTGATTGACAAGCCCATTTTTTTTTTTTTTTGTAATTTTTGAAAAAGGAAAGGAATAGAGCAACATGACGTTTATGTCATCTCCTAGAGTACATTAGGCACTATCCCTATCAAAATTGAAAGAAAACATTTTAGGCTGTTTTGGAGAAAATCTTGTTTTCGTAATATTTTTAAAACTGCACATATTTCATAAAATATTGCGCAAAAACGACTAAACATTTCAAAAAAATTGTACATGACCTTACAGAATGAACTTACTATGGGGAACAAATTTTATTTGAAAGAAAAACCTCTATATTCAATTTTGTAGTAGTAGGATGATGCCGAAAAAATTCAAACTTTTGCAATTTTCGAAAATTTATAGTTAACCGTGAAAATCGGACCTAAGCCACCTTAATAAGTGTAATTTACTCTATTCTTACAAGAAACTTGAAAAAAAAAATTGGAGCCGTTTTTGAGAAAATTTTGAAATGCTCGGAGGGCTTTATGTACCCCTATACTACGTATATTACTCCATATATACGTATGCCTACGGGAAAGTAAAAATAATTTTTCGTTGTTAAGCCATTCGGTATCATTCGAAGTTATTGAAAAATATCTGAAAATAAGTATAATTGACTGTAATTTGTTTACTTTTCTATTATACTTACTTTGTAAGTATAATTGACTGCCTTTTTACGGGGCGAATATAACTCGTATTTGAGGAAAATCCTGGCGAACGTTAAAGGAATTAGAATTTATGGAACTATAACACTTTAGATTTTGAAAAGACTCGACTTTGGTAGTTTGAAGTTACGTAGTCTAGGAATGAGAGTAATAAAGGTTCGCGGTGCAACCGCCTTTCAGATTTTGGTCAAGCTGCTCCGACAAAAGAAATGACCAAGAAGCGGGAAACGTGGCCTCTCTCGAAGGTAGACCTACTCCTCGAAGGGCACAGGAGACCCATACTACCAGGATAGGCGTCACGAGGGACGTTTCAACTGAGAGGAGGTTCAGCTGAAAGAATACAATGGTCACGTGCCTTTGTGCCTGAATATGAGACTGACTTCACCCGCCTTCTGTCTGCAAACAAGGCAAGTAATTCTGAAGTAAAAAGGCCGATATACACGGTACAGTTTTCGAGTAGATTCTCATACAGTTTCTTTATAGAAACGTCAAAATCTGAAACTGAACGTATAAAAGCCAAAAAGTAGCGCATATACAGTATATACGCTTTCTATATGCTTTCTGCATGAATCGCCACAAGCCGCCGCCAGGGGGGGGGGTCTAGCGGGAAACAACTGAATTGCGTCGTTCAAGTACTTTCAGTGATGATATTTCTACGCGTGCGTTCTGTCTATAATCTTGATTTAGTATTAATTACAATGAGAGGCATAGAGAATAAAAATTGGAAGGCAGGGATAAGGAAAGAAGTTGCTTATCACAATATATCACTTCAAACAATCGCACCTTGACACATCTAATCACAAATCGACATGGCCGATTACCCATAGTGAACAATTCTGCCGCTGGAGGCAAACTGTATGCTTTCTACACGAAAAAAAATTAGGAACATATTCATAATTTTCTCATGTAGAAAGCGTAAAGTCTGGACTACATGAAGAATCTACACGAAAACTATACCGTGTATATCGGCTTAAAGAAAGAAATTTTCACATGAAAATCAGCACAACATGTAGCTGAGTTCAAAGTAAACTTGACGTTCCGCTTAGCTTTGAATAAGCTTCTCATATTCTTATCTAAAATGCGCTTTCTCTAAACGTCATATCCAAGAACTTTTCCTTGCTAGTACACACTATACACAAAAGTATCAGGATGATGGTCACAACTTTATCATAACTCAAATTACAACTAATTAAAATGTTGAATATAATACTTTACAATGTTATAATTAACAAAAAAATCGATACCGCAAAAATCATAGTAAAAACAAATTCAAATCATTACGACAAAACTCTCTGTTCATATTGCAAATGTTTGTTTTCTTAGGAACAATATGAATGTTTACCCAATATCAGTCAGTATTTATTTTCATGTGTTTCATTTTTCCTTTTATTTCGCAGAAACATTTACAGAATTGCTCTGGTTTCAAAAGTTCCGCACATAAAACGTGCATCCTGTCATTTTTAAAGGCACTTTTTCACGAAAAATATTCCTTCTGTGGAACTCGATGAGCTTTTTTTAACACATTAAAGGGCGAAGAGAGTGCTTCCGCTTTCGTGGGAGTGGCCGACCAATTACTTTCGGATGAAGCATTAGCTTGTTTTGCTGAAGGGGAAAACAAATATCAAAGGGAGGTGCAGACCCATTTCCCGCCATACCCGCCACGCCCCGTCACGCCCAACCACGCCCACCCCCGCCTCCGCAGCGCCCCACGCCCCGGGCGTTCCGCCCCGCCCGCCCGCCCGCCTCGCCCCGCAGGCTGCTTCCCCCTCCCCCTCCCCGGCTACCTGCCAACGCCCGCGGCCGCGGCGCACCTCCATCGATACGCCCGAACGCCCACCCAAAGAATCGAAATTCTATGATAAATTGGCTTCCGCACAATTCACACAACCTCGCTTGTCAATTCAGTTATGGAATATTATTAGGCCGGGTACTTTTTCGTACACAGGTAGCAAGCCTTATGCAGAACGTAGTAACAAAGCCATGAAATATAAGTTCTACTTCAAAATATCGACAAATTGAGACAAAACAAAGTTTTCCGAAACAAGCATGCACTAACAAATACAGGGACACATCTCTTTCGAGATATTTTTTTATAATTACAGGGATTAATAATGGAAGCGTCCGTAACAGTACTGCCCTAACCGCTCTGCTTTGAGAAAAAAGGATCTGAAAGTTTGACAAAAACGACAAATCAGAAGAAATGTCATAAGATACTTGTATAGAATAAAAATACTGTACCTGTTTGTTTCTTATGAATATGAAGTTTATAATATGAAGTTTACAATAATAATACACACTACAATGTTTAAATGTATGAGTACAACACGTGCCTGATGAATTGAAGATTAAGGCGCTGTATTTCCCAGGGTTTTATAGTCATGATTTACAGGGGAAAGCTGCCTTTGCAAATAGTTATTCTGGTTAACAAGATTTTATAACAAATAACTCGAGTTCAATCAGCAATAATGTTTTTAAAAAATATTTCAGCGGCTAACCTCATTCATTTAAGCCCTTCAACACTATCATCATTTGTGAAAATACAGTGAGTTCATGCTTTTATGTTGCCCCGCCACTTGTTGGGTCCTGCCCTCGCGGATTCATCATTGGCCAGCCTGGTCGGTTTCCATGAAACGACCCGGGTTCGATACCCGGTCGGGCAAGATTATAGTGTGTGTTTTCCTTGCAATGCCCCAGTTCCTTGCTGTGTGACGATGAGAAAACACACTTCTCGGGTTGAGAAAATCAGAATACGGCTTAGGGAGGTCTACGTGCTAACCACACGTACCCCGTAAACCCATGGCCGCAAGACCGGAACACCGCTGGTAGGCCCAGGCTTCGTCAGAGGCTATTGCTCCAAAGTACATACATACTTGTCACGCACTCGATGTGGAACCTAACTAAACTGGCTCCCTGGATATCCCCTCTACTGATTTTGTATTATAGACCCACGCATGAGCATGGTGTTTCGTCACATACACAATGCACTAATAGTTTTGCAATCTGGAATATCATTTCAGAAGCGTAAAGTAAATCACTACGAAATGTCTGTGTGGTTTTTAAGACCTGATATTATTCTTCAGGATCACTACCCTAGCTCACATCAAAATATTTCCCTTTTCTTTACATAAATGCAAGTTGCTTCGAAATCGCCGCGAAGAGAATCGTAATCTTTCCAAAATTTTGGGGCAGTTCCACTGTTGCAAAGCGATAATAATTAGCTTTTCAGGAGAAAAAGGTTTATTTCCATCAGAAAATATGCTAGGTTATGAGCGCTATTTTATTATAGGTTTTGAAGTTGTTTTTTTCTCCCAATCATTTACAGCAACAGGAGTACGGCCTTAGTGGTTTTGTTGCTCATGATGTTGCAGAGGGCGTTTTCCTTCACTCCTTGCCTACAGCAAAAATTGTATTTTCTCTCTCTCTCTCTCTCTCTCTCTCACACACACACACACACACACACACACAAACAGATATATTGTAATGTTTATAGTGTTCATTTGATTACCGTGAAGACGCCGCAATATGTGCGATACATGCATTGTTTTTTATAGGAGTCAAAAACTAAGTAAGATAATTATTATGTATGTGTTAAAGACAGTTAATCCTCTTGTGTCTTTTATGTTGAATTAGAATAATTGCCTACTCTTAAAATATCTTGGCTATTCAAAGAATCTAATTCCAAACCCGCATTGAGGTGTCTGAAGCCATAGAATAACTCGTAAGATTAGGGCACTCATTTTAAAGACCTACTTTTCGTGTACAAAATAACTCACGTGATGTCATGCCATTTGTTGTTGGTCAGATCATTCTTACCCTATTAACATAATTGTTGGTGTTAGACGTAATGCTTTATCGACAAAACCGTTACATCCTAAAGTAAGAGTCCAGATACATTTCTCATTTCAAGAGGTTCAGAAATTGCTTCTGGGTAATGTAGTGCGCGCAGGAACCCCTTTTCACATAAGGAACTCCGGTAAGGGTTTCTTCATTGCATACTTATGAGCTCGTGTCACAGAGAAAGTAAATAGTACCGTGTTGTTTCATTTACAAGGTTATACATACATTTACGTGGAAAAGTAGTACACTAAGGTGCCTCCTGAAAGACTTTTTATCATGACAAAATATATTGTATCCCAATAAGTCTTAATATTTTTCTAAAAATGCTATTATTTGATATTCTGGTAATATTACATAGTGGTTTTCTTTTGCTTTGCATGACAGTTCTGATATATTTAAGATTAGACCGCCTGACTAATTATGATAGCAGATTTTGTAACAAAATGTAGGTACTAAAACATTTTGCATAGGCTGATTTTTTTTAAATCTTGAAACTCTTGATAGCTACGATGAAATGAGTAACCGTTGGGATTTTGGTGCATTAGGTTCATCATTTAAGAGTATAATAAGTAACAAAAGCTCATGCATAAGGCCCATG